>KN823030.1:130357-146150 GCA_000827465.1 Tulasnella calospora MUT 4182 | reverse complement strand
TCATCTCCAATCGGGACCAAAAGATAGCTGGGGCGTATCATGGCCACATCCCGACCCTCCCCATATAACTTTTGCGCCGCAAACTCCAGAATCCGAGCCATCCCATCTGCGTACCGGCATTGGCACCCCAACACGACGAGATGTGTGAGCTTCTCCCAAGGGTTGGATCCCCTACCATCGAATTGCGGGAACATGACTCCGTAGAGGAACGCCAACACCCTGTCCAACAGGACCGCCTTTGGGAGGAATCGAACCGTCTCCAAGTTGGGGAGCTTTAGCATCCAGGGGAACACGTCCTCCACTTGGGTCATCTGCATAAAATGCGCACCCAAGTTCTCGTCCCCGAACGAAACGACGGTGCACATGTCGTTGAACGTCGGGAACTCGTTCGTGACCCATTCCATGACTTGGGCCCAGTGGAACCTGCCCAGTTCGACCACCCCCTTCCGCTCCGGCGCGCGTTTCTCTCCCGACTCTCCTTCGAATACGAGCCTGACGAAATGGCCGGCGAACAAGACTTCGACCGCGGTGGACTGGTCGACCAGCGAACGGACGTAAGGGGCCAACCGACCTTCGATGCTGCGATAATACGAATCCAAACTGATTTCGATAGGGTTGTGACCGCCTTTCAAGTTGAAGATGTTGCACGAGGGGAGCGACACTGCCCGGAAGAACAGGTCCATTTCGACGACGGGCCATCCGACAAGGTCGAGCCGTTGCAGGTTGGGAAGCTCGACAATAGGAACGATGGGGAGTGGGCCAGACATATCGTTGCCGATTTCCACTTCAGCGCTAATCTCCAGGAACTCCAGAAGGGGACAACCTTCGAGCATTCGGAATATCTCCGAGAGCGTGGCGCGAGGAGGTCCAGCTTCGCATATCGTGAGGTGGCGGAGGTTGGGCATGTGCTTGTGGTCCCATCCAGGCCACCAACCGAGGTGCAACTTTTCCAACGACGGCAAGTCCGTGAAGACGTCTGTAGGCCGTTCTCCAGGGTTCTCCGACGCGCTTACGGGGACGATGTAGAGCTCCTCGAGGTTGGGCACGGGCGCGAGTCGGAGGTAGCTCAGTTCCTCGATGTACCCGAGGAAGTGAGCTTTCACCCATCGGCACGATTTTATCGATGCTTCGCGTAATCCAACTTTTCTCTTGTCCAGAGTAAGCATTCCGCGGTAACCCATCCTCGCCTCGACCGGGGCTTCCTTGGACCGTTCGAGCGCCATCCGGACGGTTTGGATGTTGCTGTTGACGTCGATGATCGTCCACATGGAAGGGCAGTTTGCGATGAGCTGGTACCAGTAGTGCGAAACCTGGGACATGGCGAAAATGGCAGGGAGTACGCTTTCTTCGGGGACTCTTCTGTGGCCACTTGCAATGGCGCATTGGTGGTGGGTAATTCGAGCGTGGTCGGAGAAGCGAAGGACGATGAGGAAGATGGAGGTGAGAAGCTCTGTCGGGAGTCGGTATATGAGCGACTCTGTCGCATTACGCATACGTCTCGCGGCGAAGATGTCCGGTTGGCTTTCGAGATAGCGCGAGACGTCGACCTCTGGTTCGGGCTCGTGGCTGAGGGAGTCACCGACAGACGCCGCTTGTCTGGAGGTATGACGCAGTTCGAGGTCAGACACCAAGAGCGACGAGGATACTGTATCTAGACTTACGCTTTCGGGTCAATGCTTTTGGCGACCCTCATGCAAAGGGCCTCGAAGACCTTCTCGTCAAATTGTTGGTCCATTGCAGGGAGGTGGTCTGAGATGGTTGAGGGAGTCGTGGTTGGGGGAGGTGTGGAACGAGCGCACGACCAGTTGAACCCTCGTACGTGTTCTCCCCCCCCCCCCGGGCGGAGCTTTTAGGCGGGCACCCGAGTGTTTTGACGTCAGATACACAAGGTTCAACTGAATTGGACTAGTGTTGCTTACCTGAGCCGACATCATGCCGTACCGCGTGGAGATAAGATAAACGGCCGGGCATTTAGTTTTGTTTGTTTTTTTATTTCCCAAAGTAGTGGACCGATCGCTCCAACGCTCGGCCACTCCGCGACACGTTACAAGCAACACCGCCCTAAATCCAACTTAGTCGGTCATCTAAAGTCCCTTTGAATTGACCGGACTATGGACCATGGGTGCTGGCTGATACGGCAGTAAACATGGGCTGCGGGTTTCACGGTTGGTGAAGGAAAGAACGGACCAAAGGAGGCCGCGGTGATCTTTGACAAACAACATTTCCTCACACGCTCACGGATCCTTTTTTTCCCATCACTCGCCCCCTTTTGTCGAATCGGATCTCCTTTCGAGAAGCGCTACCGGAGTTCGTCCCGATATCAGAACTTCATAAGGTTCGGAAAATACGTAGCTGCAGGTGAAATCCCAGCCTGAGGCGGATTTTGACTTCCGGAGTTCCGCCTTGGAAACGGTTCAATCGGCCAAACAACTTCAACCGGAGAGTCGTAAACCTCCGAACCGAAATGAAGAGATAAGTTCGTCATAACCGAGAGCCATGCCCATCGAAAGGGTGAATGTCACCACATGAACACCATGTGTTCTCTCGCCGACGCGGCCAAGGAGCACACTATATATTAAGGATCGTAGGCTAGGACGGGGGACTCCAAGCAAAGCTTGTAAGTGGGAAGATCGACACCAAACCCGAAGCGAAACACTGAGAAAACAGAAGCAAAACTGCGAATCTAAGGTACGAGGCGAGACGTGGTAATGGGTAACAGCATGAGAAGCGACTAGAATAGAATTGAGGGCTTGCAAGCCGAATCGTACGGTACGATGAAGAGGGTTGAAAACGACTCCTACACAATTTACGCTTCAAGTTGGGGAGGTATAGGTTTCATGACTTCTTGGTATATCAAGACTTGAAAATTTCACACGTTGTCAGTGACCCGAGCACCAGAACAACAAAGCAAGCCATTCAATCTCACTTTTCAACTGGTCTTTATCCATCTGCTTGCCATTGTCAAAGTCGAAGAACGACGAATCCAGCGGTAGGGCGACAGGCTCGTCGTTCGGATCGTGATACGAGGCCAAGTATGGATGTTGCAGTGCGTCGTTCACGTCGATTCTCCTCTTCGGGTTGAATGTCAAACATTTCTCTAGCAAGTCATGGGCAAGTGGATTTGCTTTTGGGAACAGTTGAGAGAATGGTCTCTTTTTTCGGAAAGGCAGAGCTCGGATGTATTCACGTGAGCGGGTGGAGTTGATGGCATAGAAGTCGTCGATAGAGGGTGTACCAAGGATATCGAGGATGAGGGAGAGTTGGTCGTGGTCTGTAAAGCGCAGGAGATAACGCAATGTGGCGCTGAGTGGCTATGCTGTGGGACATGTGTACGGCTTGGACTCACAATCACGCCCGGGGAATAAAGGCTTCCCGCTCAGCATCTCAGCCAGGACGCAACCTATACTCCAGATGTCGATTGCGCGAGTGTACTCTTTGAAGGTCAGCATGACTTCCGGCGCGCGGTACCATCTTGTTGCCACGTATTCGGTCATGAAGGTGGATACGTCATTGGCGGCGTCTGGCGGTGGCTGAGAGGATCGGGCGAGACCGAAGTCGCATACCTTTCAGATGGCCAAAAAACAAACGGGTTGAGTAAAAAGGACGCGACAGTGAAATGAGCTTAGACCTACTTTCAGATCGCAGTTGGAGTTGAGGAGCAAATTCGAAGGCTTGAGGTCTCGGTGGAGAACGTTGGCAGAATGAAGGGCTTTCAAGCCTCTCAGTGCCTAGCAAAGTCCAACCATCAACATAAGGGACCCATCCTCTCGACAAGGACGAAGAACACACACCTGATAGATAAAGTACTGACAATGGTCGTCGCTCAGCTCCTGCGTCCTAATCACTCGATGCATGTCGGTCTCCATAAGCTCCTGAACCAAATACACTTCCTTGAAGGCCTCGAACGATTCTGGCTTGAGAATGTCCAATATGCTGATGATATTCTCATGTCGGAAATGTCTGAGGAGCTTGATTTCGCGGAGAGTTCGCAAGCAGAACATTGCATGGTCAAAAGGAGTGATCTTCTTGATTGCGACGCGTCGACCTGAAGGGGTATGTTCTGCCGAGCTGCCATGGTTGAGGAGGAGGGTCAGGTCTAGGAGAAACACTTGAATGACAATGGATGCTCTTTTTCACCATACTACGCCGTAAGCACCTTCTCCTGTGGTGTTCATAGACGCTCAGTGGCGGTGCTGGGAGCTGCGGGTCTTGGGTTCTCGTACCTATGACATCGATGATCCTATAGTCCTGGTGTGCCAGTGCGAATGCTGCCATTGTCCAACGAACGATATGTGCCGGTGGGATTGGAGGAGTGAGGGTGAAGGAGGAAGACAATGAAAGGTGAGAGAGGGAGGGAGAGAGAGGGTGCAGCGTCCAAGAAGGCGATCGCGGCCTTCAGTCCAGGTCCAAAGGTCTGCAGAAGCGCTCCCACCTCAGGGAAAACGACGATCACTCGCTTTTGCCTCACCCACCTGCATGTTTTCATTTCTTCATCTGTGCTCCAGTCGACGCTAGATACCAGTCAAGAACAAGTAGATGTGCATATCTCAGAACGGCGGCACCCAACGTCGGTGACACGCAGACCACAAAACGACCGATAGCGGCGAGGCAAACATCTAGAGCCCTGAAACCCCCTGCCGAGAAAACAGTTGCTCGACGTCATCAGCTCTGTCCAGTGTCAGCATCCGCAGTCCACGTTCGACGGTCGACGGTGCCTCCTATTGAACCAGCACTATCATCGAGTGACCCACAACGTCAAGCACAATATTCTGCATAGACATAATACAACGGAACGAGCTAGGTTACCAGACTGTCTTTATATTTATATCATTGTCCCTCCGCTTCGACGTCGGATTCCGCCTCAGAATATTGCTCCCCATCCTCAACCAGCTTTTTCCAGCGCCCTCCTCGAGTCTCCACATAACATGCACCCTCCGGGCTGGATAACGATGGAAGGTAGGTACTTTTGCTGCTTCTTCTTCCTCCGATCCTTCCATCTCTCAAGAACACGCAACAAATCCTCCGTCTCGTCGCAAAGACAACCTTCCACCTCAATTTCTGCGAGGTCCTGCCACAGTCCAACGTCTTCCAAGAGACGTGCGTCTCGGCTCCCTGAGTCCAACAGCATGGACAACAACTCTGCCGAGTCTGGGCTCCCCTCCAGCGTGATACCTTTGAGGAATCGCAATGAAGTGACCAATTCGACCAACTCCGCACCCGTGCTCGATAGACGCACCCCGCCTCCTCACCTCACGTTGAGATATTTGGTCCGTTCCACAAACGCCTTGGATATGATGACGGCAGGCTTCAGTACCCCAGCCCAGCTGAAATCGGATAACTTGATGGATCTCCGTGTCACCGTGTTGTGGAACGCAAGCCAGACTCCGTGCTCTTGGTCCAGGTCCACGAAAATGGTCCCTGCCGAGTCTGACATTTATTGAATAACCGGTTCCATCGTAGCTATTACAATGAAGGCGATGGTATCCCTCGACTCGTGGTCTTCGGGCGTTTCGCTGAGGGCAATCTCGACTGTTTTGACGACCGGTAAGTCGAGGTAAAAAAAATGAGCGTAGCCAGGGCGCGAAATTCGAAATTTTCGATGCGGAGGCTTTCGAGATGAGCGAGGTTGATGCTGGGGCCGCTGGGAAACCCGAATAATTGACTGGCGCCGAAATCGAAAGGGTCTCAAGCATCGGGCAACCCCGCAGCATCCTCATGAGCTCCACAACCGATGGCAGGTCCCCAACGTAATACTTGATATCCAACCTTTTTAGTTTTGGGTAGGCGATTTCGTCCCATTTTAGCCAGTAGGGGATCTTTAGGACTTCTAGCTGAGGCATCTGTCCCTGGAATAAGTCCTTCGCCATCGGTTTTTCTTCTGCCATTCCCACATAGCTCTCCCGCTCATTCTCAGCGAGCGGCATGAGTGAGAGAGCTTTCAACCCAGGTGCGCGGTTCTATGTAATCCTTTTGAGGTCCTTCATGGTGAGCGCCAAACCCGCCATCTCCCAGCGGTGGGTGTGTTTCGACAAATCCTCGAGAAACTCTTCCTCCTTCTATTCGGTCGATTCCAACATGTAACCGTGAGGGGCAATGTCTTTGATATTACCATGGTGATTCTAACCAGAGGGACAGGGAGATCCGCCATAATGTGCGTCCATAGTATGGGTAGAGCTTCGACCATTTTGTACAATCCGCGCGACACGTGAGCCAACACAAGTACGGTTTTGACCATGACCAAAGGTTTGCCCAAGCTTGAAGGATCGAAAGGGTCACGTGGGCCACCGAGAACACCGGATGCGAGAATCAGGATGGCCGTGAGGACTTCGAGTGGGAGTTGGTAGATGGGTGATCGTTGGGAGTTCCGAAATTGGCGAAGTGAACTGGACGACGTATTTGCGATAGTTCCATAGCATTGCAGAGCGGAGTCGGCTCTCTCAAACGCTTGGTCAAAATCGTTTATTGTCATCCTATAGGGGACCATGCGCTATAGGTGAGCCGCACGATACGAAAACCCGCAGAGAAAGACGTACCCTTCGTAAGTTCCTTGCCTAGAGCCTCGAACAAGTCCATTTTTAAGACGAAGTACAAGGGCAGCTATCTCATCTTTGGCTCTCCTTCCGGCAGCCATGTCTTGGAAATTCTCGAGGTATAACGGGAAGATGCGGTCCTCGGGATTGGGAAGGTCTGCAACACTCAGGATCGTAGTCACGTGGGTTTCGGCCGCGGTTCGGGTCGAGTTTTCTCTCTTGAATGGCCAACAATATGACAATTCGTTGAACTGGAGAAACGAGCGGGAGTATATAATAAGCTACAGATCGATCTATAAATATACAGAGAGAGTAACTTTGTCGATTCCGCATGACAGTCGTCGGCCAGTCAAACACCCTCTCCGGCCTCTTTATCTTCGTCATCGTCGTCGTCACCGTCGTCGTCGTCGTCCAAGTCCGAGTCCGAATCAAATGCACATCCTTCATCTACAATCTCCTTCATCTTCACCCTCAGTGGTCCGCATTTGTGACACCCTTCATTGGCAATGCTAATATAGGGTAGGCTGCCCTGCCGCTTCATCCGTCTTCGGCCCTTCCATGTCACCAAGACATCCAGTATTTCACCTTTCTGATCGCAGAGGCATCCTTCTAGATACACATCTACAAGCCCTTTCCAAGATCCGGAATGGGTAATCAGCCATGGTTTACGGTACCCGGAATCCAATAACATTGAAAGCAGAGTAGCGGAATCGGGCGTGCCGGAGAGGGTGATGGTTTCGAGGGCATCCAAGGATGTCACCAGGTCGATTAGTTGTGGAGTAGTGCTTGAGCAGCCCTCTCCACCACCACCCACCACCGCCAGGTCCTTGCACTGTTTCGCGAATGAAGGGCACCTCGCGATAGCAAACTTCATTACGTCTGTCCACGGGAACCGAGACAGCTTGATCTCTTTGTACTGAGCGGGGAAACTGGGTTGGGGCAGAGGTCCGTAGAACGTGAACTCCACTCCTTCATTCTCGTCTAGGACTAGGTTGACGGTCGTCGCCAATGAGGATAGTCGTTCAAGGACGGGCTTGATTGTTATCATCGAGATCATGAGTATAGTCACTTCCGTCTCGTCAGGCTCTACTACAAGCGAGTAGTTGGGTTCGATGTGTATGATCTCAACCTCAGGCAGGTCGAGGCGGAAGACGAATGTTGACATGGCGAGAGGTGTAAAGCCTTTGATTTGAATGCTTTTGAGGTGTGGGAGCTTGATATCCGCAGGGCCACCGAGCGTAAAATCCGGTCGTTGAACAGGCGCCTCGATGGAGAACGTTTCGAGGACCGGGCACTGTGATAGCATGCTGTTGAGGTCCGCGACGGAAGGCATGCGACCGATGAGAAGCGAGATCTCCAGCTTCCTCAACCTTGGGCAATTCATTTGCTCCCATTTGAGCCAATAATGGACCTTGAGTTCCTCTAGCTGAGGTGTCTGGCCGTTGAAGAGGTGGCGTGCCATGGGTAGGTCTTCGGGCGCACCCAGCATTGCTTCTGCCTCGTCTTCAGCCACTGGCACGATAGCCAAAGCTTTAAGCCCAGGTGCGGACTGGTGTGTGATTCTTCGTACATCCTTGAATGTGAGAACGAGGTCTGCCGTCTCCCATCGGTCGATGTACTTTGACAATTCGTGCATGAACTCCTTCCTTCGTCGCTTGCTTCGACCCCAGCAAGTGACCGTAAGGGGAAGATTGCCAGACCGCTCCAAACACATGGATACCAAGGGAGCGGCGTAATGAGCAACAATGTGCGTCCAGAGGATTGGGCATGCCTTGACCGCTTTGTACCACCGACTCGAAACGTGAGCCAGACCAAGTACACCTTTTATGACGGGAGCGGTTGAGGTATCGAGAAGTTTATACGGCGTGATGATACCGGAGGTAAAAATGAGGATTGTTGTGAGGGTTTCCAAGGGAAGTCGGTAGATGGGAGAACGTTGCGTGTTCCGAAATTGTCGAAGGGAGCTGGAAGAGACGTTCGCGATGGTACCATGAGACTGGAGGGCCGAGTCCGCCTTCTTAAATGCGTCGTCAAACTCTTCTATCCTCATTCTAAGCATTGGATAATAGTCCCCCATCAGCCATGCCCTCGGAAAAAGTCCCTGTGGTGACTTACGGTTCTGGGTTCTCGCCGACTGCGGTCCCCCCAGCTCCTCTTGCCCCGTGTTTAAGGCGTGGTATGAGTGCGGAAATCTCGTTCTTCGCCCTACGTCGAGCAGCCATGTCGCGTATGTGGTTAAGTGAGTTCCAAAAAGAGGGGCCTTGCACCGTTTGCGGGACGCGTCGTTTCGAATTCCGTGGTCTGGTGACTTCTCACGCAGCGGCGTTCGCTTTTTACACCACACCCATCCCCGAACACGCATGCCTCCAATGTAAGGTCTACCAACAAACTTTCGTTCTATTGAGAACTAAGAAGCTCTGTCTCTACTCCCCTTCAGTAAAGATCGATTCATCATCTCATCAAAAGCTGTCGTTTGTCAAGATGTTGACCTTAAAGGAGACATCACCATCGGCCCTGGTAGCTTCCAGCTCATCTAGCAAGCCTTTTCACCGCTCTCACCGATACTACACCATCTAGGAACGATCGTTCATCCCAAAGCAACCATCTTTGCCATTGCCGGGCCAATCGTCATTGGAGCGGACTGCATCATCGAGGAATCGGTGATCCTCGTAAACCGGTGAGAGGCGTCCTCGTTTGCTTCCGTTCGATGGAACTCATCGCATTTTGGTACATCCCTTCCGCAGAAAGAAGGACACAATGAGGATCGGAGACGAAAACCTCTTCGAAATTGGCTGTCGTGAGTCGTCTGATACTCCAACTCCGTCAGGGAACTCATGTACCGGCCCCGTTTTAGGTGTGGAGGCTCCTTCAATAGGCAACTGCAACACGATATCCACCCGTGCTCGAGTGCACCACACCGCTCGGCTTACCAACTATTGCGTCATTGGCCCAGGCACGTTGCTCGTCCCAGAAGAGGATGAAACGTTGGAAGAATATACCGTCGTATACGGAGCTGGTGCTGAACGAAGGACCTGGAGCGGCCGAGGAAAGGTGCAAGAGGCCGACTTACGAAACAAACACTTGGAGTATCTGCGTGAAATGCTGCCCAAGTTTAATCGGCTTCGGACGACCGCAGATATCGGGATGAGTTCACCTGGGGTGGCAGGTCGATAGTCTTCATTGTGGGTTAGTCCCCATCACCGCCGTCCTCGAGTGCTGGACTTAAGAGGCTTCCATGTGCCGCGCAATAATCCCCTAGCGTTCGGTATTCATAATTTAGATTCTAGAACAAAAAGGCTTTGGGTATTTCTATTGTTGCAAAATTACGATGTCTATACGTTAAGAAAGGAAAACATTCGATTCGACGACAACCTATACTATCCATTGGCCCCATAAAAGGCCTCTAATAGGGCTGTATAGGATGTACCTCTCTTTGAATCCCATCTGGCCTCCGCTGTACCACGCATCAGACCAGTATCTTCCGCCGAACAAGAGCCATCCCCACGCAAAGATCCTCCTGAACGCGGTCTTCCATGGTTCGCTCATCCTCGTGGTCAACGGGAAGACGACCAAAAGCTCGATCGTAAGGCCAAGAGGCTGGGCAAGGAAGAATTTGGCTGCTTGGACGTTGAAGAACCGTTTGGGAGGGTACGCAGGGTTCGACGGTACGGACCACAGGAGTAATAAGTGGACGGTGTAGGACAGGAGGAAGATGATCACCGCTCGAAGGAATTTTCGGCCGCGAGATTCAAGGTGTAGAGCGGAGGTTGGGATGATGGATAGGATGGCGTATGACCAGACGTCGAACACCCGACGGAAGATCGCGTGCCACTTTTGGCTCCAAAACTCCGCGAGGCTTCTTGCGGCGAACGGGGAGTCGAACATGGGTGGCCATGCCGTACTTGGTGCTCCGACGAAGCTCGTCAAGAGCGCCGCAACGGAGTAAGGTAGACTGATGGTCATCCCCGTGTGGACGCAGACGCAAAACGCCAGCACAAGCTGCTTCCACAAGGACATTCCAACACCCGTAATCGGCTTTGGCTCCAAAGTGTTCCAGGGGTGGGCGTACACGATGGTCTCGATAGCGTCGAGGATGATGTAGCATTCGATGACTTTGAGGAACGATTGAGCGATAAACGTGAACTGGGGGAGCGGAGCCGGGGACTGGGAGAGAACGGCGTTGGGTGCAAAGTCCCATGCTCTTCCGCGGAACCACGAGGAGCCCCGAACGGCGAGTTGATCGTATGCGTATGCCATCCGTCCGGTGAGGCTGAGATCGAATGGGATGATTTCATGGCGCTTGCCGTCGTCGGTTTTCTTGACTCTGCTTGCTGCCGACCCGTTGGCTTTTCCATTGGCTTCCTTCCGCTTCTCCTCCAACTTGACCCACTGTGGCCAGACCTGTGCTTCCTTCAGCCAGAGCGGGAAGACGCACACCTCTCCGATCTTCAGTCCCCCGTAGATGGCGAGCATGCCCATGCCCATGTCGATGTTTTGCTTGATCGTTGGGCCGTACTTGCCGCTCCACGCGTAGTCATACAGCGCCCATAAAGCGGGGGCGGCGAGGACTAGTCGGAGGTATTTGAGCAGAGGGTTGTTGTATGTGGTGGTGAATATGCAGAAAAATATCAATCCGTAGCCGAGGAAAAATGAAGGTTGAGCTTCGTCTGGGACCGCGAAACCTGGGACGAGGCCCCATGAGACGTCCTTGAAGGATGGGGCCATAACTCGAAAGAGGACGAGTTCAGTGAGAGAGAGAGAGTAAGTCTAGGGAGGGAGGAGAGAGAAGGAGAAGAGGACGTTGGGCTGTGTGATGTGGCGCGGGTTTGATGAACGCGTCGCCGTCGTTGTCGCCGCGTGTCACGGCGAAGACCCTGAAGTTCGCGAGGCAATTCTTTTTATGGGCGGTCCGCTCACGCCAAGCCGCCTCGATGTCCATTTCTCGACAACCGCTAGTGGAAGTCTCGGATAAAGGTTTCCAGTAGAGTCTGTTGCTGTGGTGTACTGTATGTATACAACGCAGGTCGAGTAAGAGATAGCTCCGTATCAAGGCCGTGAATTCGATGCGCGGCATCTGATGGCCGATAAATAAACGAAAAATAAATCCATTGGATTTGAACTGACCGAGCGTATGAGTCGCCTGTCTCTGCTAACTGAGGGAGCTACATATATAGTAGGGCTGTATGTAGGGCGAGCTATGAACCAACACGCCTCCGGACAGAGTCCCGATTTGGCCAACATCTCCGGATTCCCAGTGATGAGGTCCACTCACCTGCCATCCGCTTCTCTACTGTACATGTACGCCAAGAAATCGACGTTGGCTCGCTTAACATACGGTGCGACGCTCTGCGGGCGGTATAATGCAGCGTAGACCCTACATCCCGATCGGTGCACTGCACGAGGAGGGCGATTTGGTCTGCATGACGCCCAATTGCAACCAGATGCTCTTTCTGATGTCAATACTTGACTCCAACTGCCATTAATAAGGAAAGACAATCCACCGACGTTCGATGCTTCTCTCTATACCGGGCGCTTGGACTTTGTCATCGCGACCGGCGGATCCGGAAAAAATTCCCCTTCCCCCAACGGGTCCTTCGAGCGTCTCGCGCTTTTTCACTGTTTAAATATGCTGTGCTATTTGTTTGAATTCACTGGATTCATCCTCAAGTCTATATATGAGCCGGAGGGAATCAATACTTCTATGACGTTTTGGGAAGGACCCTTTCATGCACTCAAGTGGAATCTTCAAGGATGATCATATTCCAGGAAAAGACTAGGGAAGCCGGAAATTACCTCCCATCCGTGGCTCGATTATATCAATACCCTGTATGCATATGGTATTCGCTATCCGAGAGAGTGGAAGTTGGAGGAAGGGCCGTCTGGGATCTCCCGGGCGTCCTGAGACCATTCAACGCGTACCGAGGTAGTGGATCGGGTGGTGCATGGGGTGCACCCAACGCGTTCTGTTTTCCTTTCTGGGTCATACTCAAACATCTCGGAAGGGTGGAGGACGTTTACTACGACGTTATTTGATTGTGGACTGGAGTGGGGCTGTGGGAGGGTTGGGCTGGGTTCCGGGTTTTCAGACGGCGATTTCCGTGTTTCTGCCCTTTCCCTCAGACTACCATCACCCAGAGATCCCAGAGAACTTCTTCACCTCCCTGATATCCACCGTGACGGTAACTCTTGCCTTCTTGCCATCCCTCGTTCTTCTATCGCAATGCCCTTCATCTCTCGAGCCCTCCTCTCTTGGACTCTTTTCCTCTTTCTCGTCGTCCAGGGTGTAAGTCCCCCGCTCTGCGCTCCCTTCCCGGCCTCCTACTTCTTCCATTAACGCCTCACCCGCTGACCTTGTATCTCCTTGCAGTCCGACGATGACAATGTCATCCAAACCCTCCTCCCTTTCCTCCCCCTCATCCTCGGCGTCGTGGCAACGACATACCTGGTCCAGGGTATAATTCTACCCCAGCCCGACACCTTCCCTCAAGCTTTCTCATCCGGCGTCAACTTGGCCAACTTGAAGCCCAGTGCGTTGGTGACTACCGATCCACCGGCCAGCACCCTGAGCACCCTGAGCTCGGGTGCGATCGACAGGCCTCAGGCCGTCTCAAACTGGCCTGTCGATCGCAGCCTCGGTCAACTGGGCTTCTTAGCGATTGCAATCGCTATCGCCATTGTTGTCCATACCATCGCCTCGGACCATCGGGTAAGTCGCGAATCATCTTCATGGGCAACTCCCCGTTCTCGCTGATCGACGCTCACCAACGCCCCATCTTAACTCAGGCCACTCCGTCCTATCCCTTCAAGCCGACAATTTCTAGACTTCTGAACTGCTTCAAAGCACTTTGGCGCAGTGCAGTACGCCTGGTACGGCTCACCTCCGCGGTTGTTACGATCTTCACGCCGCTGCCAGTTGCTGACGCCTCTTGTTCTTTCGCCTACTAGGTCTCTGCGACTCGACATACCGACCTCACTCCTCCGCCCCTTTCACCCTACGGACCTCGTCCACGCCGATCGGAATGCGGAACGACAGCGGCGGACTCCACCCAAGCTCTCTCTCAACGTCTCCCGGCCCTGTCTCGTCCAACGTCGGGCGAATATGGCCTGTCCAATTCCCCCGCGTCACAATGCAATGTCAACCAGCTCCGACCTCATTTGGTGCAGAAACCGGCCCTTCTGCCATCAGCGGAAGAGAAAGACGCCGATGACGACGAAGAGACCTGGGCCGACGCGGAGGATCACGAGTCGATCCAAGAGAAGGCTGTCACCCAAGGATACGCGGCATTTGCCCGGCCGCTCATCCCCTCCGGCAACCTTAACCCGAACATTGAACTCCTCCAGCTGCACCCAGGTCAAGGCACAGTCCCGTTCCCTTCATTTGCGGATGAGGACGATCAAGGCCACCACCACCCTGCTCCGCACCGCCCTTCGTCGACTCGACCTCGAGTTCCAAGTTCCCGGGCCCGATCGTCTACTCGCTCCAGCAGGCGTCCTCGAGATATCAAGATCGTACGAAGACTTGCATTCGCACCTCTTCCGGTAATCCTCGAAGAGGACGAGGAAAAGGAACTCCGCTCGTGCTTCAAGAACCCAGACCGACTTCGCGCACGAACTCAGGAGGCACCCCTGCGGGTGTTTATTTCGCCTTTGGTCAAAGTTCGGGATTCTCCGATGATGAAGTGGGATATGATGGCACGACGGGCGTTCAAGTCCAAGAAGGAAGAGCGCAAGCTTCGACGAGAGTACCACGCATGGGCGCCGTTGCTCGTGTTTGACGACGAGGAGCCCGAACAATGGATTCTCTTGAAGGAGGATATTAAGGAGTCCAAGGAGCAGAGGAAGGATCGAATGCGACGCAACAGGAAATATAGGGGGCCAATAAACCTGGAGCTCCAAATTGTGCCGACGCCGGTGCCAATGGCAGAGCTAGAGCCAGAGCCAGAGCCAGAGCGGGAGCTCGTGCCCGTTCCCGTGTCGGTGTCGGTGCCGGGAATCGTGCTGCAGGACCAGGACGCCATAGACGAGGTCAAGTCACGACACGAATGGGGAGTGGAATTGGCGCCGCAAGGGCACTGGGCAGTGCCAGTCGAGGCTAAGCGGGGCACTCGCCTGCGAAGGATGTTGGGCAAGATGAACCCCATTCGTGCTGTTAAGCGTATATTCAAGCATTGAAGATGGACCGCATTGGGTCCTCCAACTAAGAAGATGATGTCGCCTGCTCGCCTCTCGTAGCGAGCTTGGTGTACGAATGGACTTGTTTCTTTTTTCGTTACGTTTGTTTCAAGGTGTTCTCGTTGTTCTCTGTATTTATTTAAAACCCCCTAAAATGTTGCTTGCTTCGTTGTCCTCCCGGTTATTCTTTATCCTGTATTCTTCGAACGGTGTTGTAATTCTTTATTTTATATTTGGTGTAATTGGGCATCATGTTGTGCGCGCCTGTGGGCTTCTTCGACGTCGACGACGTTTGTGGCTGCGGGTGGCCACGGGCTAACGCGAAGTTTAAGTTAGAGAGAATTCCGGTGATCGAACTCCACCGAAATACTAAGGATGAAGGATTCTATCGCAGGAATGAGAGACTTGCAGGTGGATCATGAAGGTACGAGGTGATTCAAGAATATCTTCCTCGGCGCTGGGGCCCGCAACCTGGATACCAGACGGACTTGGACGCAGTCGGTAACGCGTCTGAGCCCGGTCAAAGCCTATGGACCCTAGCCAATCGGACCACTAGGGTAAAGCGAGCGACGCAGTTATATTCAATTGCAACACGGGGCTTTAAATTTAAATACGGCTGAAGAACTCAGCGGGAATAAGGCTTGATTGTCTCAAGCGCAGTTTGCTGACATAGCGCGAGGACCGCAGGCCCGGTGATGACCGAAGTGAATCCGAACGTTTGCCCACCCCCTTCCCTGCCAAGACCTAACATTGAGTCGGGAGTATTAGGGTAGTTTAAGATATGTAAGAGTGACCACAGCGATACCTAGTTCTGGGTTTACGGTTGAGGATGCGATTGACTCGGAACAAGGATGTCAACCACCCTCTTGAACGGAGGGAAGCCTTGAGCTTGGCCGAATGTTTGGCGGGATTCTTCCGTCAGAGCTCAACAATGTCTCTGGGTTTGGGGGCACTGTCACTTCTAGGGGTGTCTTCGGTACCTTCAGGACCACCTATAAATATGGAGCAGTTCAGAATGGCAACCCCATCAACATCACCATGCATAAAATCGCTTTATTTGCTACCATTTATGCTGCAGCTATCAGTGGGGC
>KN823030.1:118096-129922 GCA_000827465.1 Tulasnella calospora MUT 4182 | reverse complement strand
TTGAACCGGGACCTGGATGTCAGTACAAGACCTACGTAAACATCTACAACAGTTCCAGCAGCCCCGCCGCATCTTACAAAGATCTGAAGTTTGAAGTTGGTGTCATTGTGAGCAACTATTGGACTTGGACGTCTACAGGTGGGGGCGTTACGAGTGCGAGTCCCTGGGGTGCTCAGTCCTGGTTCCTGGCTTGCTCAACATCCGTGGCCGGTGAATACCTGCTGTATTTGCAGACGGGCTCGGACGTTCCTTATGGGCAGAGTTGCACGTTAACGCAACTGATACGAGGCCCGTAGATGGTTTACCTGTTAATAGATCGAGAATGGAATTGCTATTTCTGAATATGAACCAGTTTTTACCCAGTGAGATTTTACCGCCCCGGCTTGGTTGCTTTCGGAGTCGTCCCAGTACGCGACCTGCAGAACAGAGACATTTGGGCCCCCAAACCAAAATTTCGTCCGAAATCGTAAGTGTCATTCTGCCCCAAATCACAAAATTTCGCCGCATCGTCAAAGAAGCCTCCACATGTATATTACGGGGTCAGCTGTGGACTTATTTGACGAAGTTTGTGGCTGCGGGCGGTCAGGGGCTGAAAGTTAGAGATTGTATTCGGTCGATCATCGAACCCGACTAAAATACTGAGGAAAGAGGATTTGGTTGCAGAAATGAGAGACTTGCAAGTGGATTATGGAGAGATGAGGCGATTCGAGACTATTTTCTCCGGTGCTGAGGCCTGCAGCCTGGATAGCAAGCGGACTTGGACGCTGTCACCTCACGCGTCTGAGCCCTTTTAAAGCCTATGGACCCGAAGCAAATCGGACCACTAGGTTAAAGCGAGCGACGCAGCTGTATTCAGATGCAGCATGGTGCTTTATATACAGCTGAGGAAAAGGCTAGGTGGTCTCAAGTCCCTTCGAGGGGAGGGGGGTTTGCTTACATAACACCACTACGTCGCCGGATAGACGGTATTTGGGCGATTACTCACAAGTGAGAGATGTTGGATGGCCAGTCTTAGCAATATAGCTCCCTATGTAGTGAAGCGAATGGTAGAGGATATTTGGATCATGGCGAGAGGCTTGGAGGGACGATCAAGGAGAGGGTGGGGCGCTGCCGGCGCGAGAGATACTTTATGAAGCTAGCTAGCGCTGGTACTTTGTCATAGCCTATGTCTCCTCGTTTCCATGTAAACAATATGCTGTTTTGATACTTGTTTGACGGTCTCCATCGCAGATACGAGCGAGAAGTGGCTTGCGAGCAAATTCAGTCGCGGTATCTGATCAGTGAATAGAATAAATACATCCATTCGACTCAGCCTCTCCGATCTCACTAACAGTCTATTTCTGTTCAGTTTACAGACTATATATACAACAAGTTCAAGCGAGCTATCAACCACCACACCTCCGGACGTAATCCAGATTTGGACAGCATCTCCGAGTTCCCAGCGGCGAGTTCCAAGCAACTCTCCCTCCACCCCCCCTGTTTTCTCGCTCAAGATTCCCACATTTTCCTACTGTTCGCTGCTTTGCGTCGGTGGATATGGGTGCAGAAAAGTCGAGAAATCTCTATTTGGTGTACTGCATGAAGAGATTTCGCCCCCATCATACCCGGTTGTACCGAGTCAAAGCCTCCTTTTGACGTCAGGATCTGATTTTGATGGTGGCCGATATTGAAAAGGAACACATCGACGCTGGATGCATGTCTTGATACTGAGAACTGGACGCTTGCCTGGTTTGCTCAAGCCGGGTATCTCGGGGAATGTGTTTCGCCCCCGATTGTGTTACGAGTTGACCAAGTTACTCGCAACGCTAATTGTGGCTTATCCACATTACTGGCTACATTAACTGGAGGCCTTTGAGCTCAGGGCAAGGAATATGGAAGGGTTTTGCCCCAAGGTTTGATGGAAGTGGGACTGATTGGGAAGGACCCTTTCATGCACTCAAGCCTTTGACGTTTAGTGGCCGTCGCTCCCGTCAACAGCAGCTAGCGTTTCATTTTTCGTATCCGAATTCATATGCACCTAATCCGCCGGTGACGATGCCCGGGTTGGGGTGGTTTATCGGCTGCGATCGGTTATCGGAAATGCCGTTGCAGAAACAGACTGTTATCGCCTGTGCGGAGTCGACGATTCGTAGCCAAAGGACTGGAACAAGCACTCAGGGTGCATCCACCGATCCTGGCTTTCCTTTTCTGGTAGTGCTCTCAGACTTGGTCGTCTTTTTCCTGCTGCTGGACCAGGGATTGAAAAGTGGGATTCGCTGATATAATCGTACGCGATTTAATTGTGGACTGGAGTAGAACTGTGGGAGGGTTGGGTGGGTCGCGGGTTTTTACGGGCGCTTTCCGTGTTTGGACTGTTTCCTCCAAGCGACCATCACCCTGCAGATCCTAGAAAGTGTTCTTCACTTCCCTGCTATCCACTTTGACGGTACTTCTTGCCTCTTTTTGCTTACTTTCCGCGTTTACGATGAGTTGCGTCATTCACCGAGTACTTGCCTTGTCCTTCTTCTTCTTCCTCCTCCTTCTTTCTCTGACGGTAAGTTCCACGCCTTTCAGCTTCTTCTATCCCTTTGCTTGGTGCTGACCGCGGACTCTGCATGTCGATCTAGGCCAAGGCCCAGACTGTCGCTTCAGGCCGTCTCCCCTCCCTCCCTCTCGTCGTCCCCTCCGGTGTCGCCCCCGCCTTCCCCATCCTAGACTTCGTTCTGTGGCAACGCCCACTCGAGCCCACTACTTCCACACTGATCACTCCCAAACGCGTCGACTGGGCCCTGTCCTTCGAGTTCCCAATCAGCGGAGCACCCCGCGAACCCCTCAGTTCGCACCTAAACTCCTTTTCGACCCTCAAGGTGGCACAACATGTCACCACTGCGTTCGATTCCCGCGTAACTCCTCCTGCCCTCTCACCTTTCTCTAAGGCCGACACCGTTCACCTTTCGTCCTCGCCCGGTGTCACCCTGGGCAGTCCCCCTTCCAACACCACCGCATCCACCCTCTATCCTCGCTCTCATGTTAGCGTTCCCCTCTCTACCTCTCTTCTTTTCATTGAGCCCAGCTGGCCTGAGGCTTCGACGCGGAATCGGAGAGAGGTCTTCAAACGCTACGCCCTCCTCGCATCTCTCCTTGCGACCCTCGTCTCCTCCGTTCTCCCGGTTGTCCTTCACTGCGACGCGAAAGTCTTAAATACAACTGTAAGTATCTACTCTTGCGTTATTGAGACATTCTATGCTTTCGTCGCTCTAAGCTCATCTACGCCCGTCTCGTCTCAGGCGGTACTTTGCTCTTCATCCAAGCAGAGGGTCACCAGACTTGTCGAACGCTACCATGTCACCATCCTTCAGGCTGAAGCTCATCTCGCCAACTTCTCGAAGAATCTCGATCGAGTAGGACAAGTCATCGTCCGATCGTTTAGGGTTGTCGGTCTCGTACGTCTCGTCTTCTTGGGCCATATTCAAATACCTGTACTCACTGACACTCTCCATTCTACTCTATCCTTGACTTCAATCTAGTTGGACCGCGACGTTGTCTCTATCGGGTATTCCATCGAAGACGATTCGCTCCCTCCTTGGCCAGACTTCGGAGAGCCCGACGCCGAATGGCCCCCTTCGCGACGAAGACTCCGCTCACGCTCTTACGACTCACCGTACATGGACTCTCCCTTCATCTCTCTCCCTTGGGCTGAGCATCATCGCGCCGAAACGCTCTCGACGCAAAGTTCCCGAGCCTCGTCTCCATCGCCGGACGACGAAACTCTTTCCCCTCCATCTCCTCCTCCTCCTCCTCCCCTGCCGCCCACTCCCGATCCCAAGCCAAAAGCAACCCTCGACCCACCTCCCATTTGTGGTCGGAAACCCGACCCCGCCATTGAGCAACTCATGGCTCCTCGTATATGGGGCTACGATCTGGATCCGGTCGAGTCGTGGTTCGACGACGATGCCCCCCGAGAAATCAAGCCATACCCATGGGAGCTCCCTCCGCTCTTTGTGGATGAGGAAGAGGAGGAGCTAGAGAGGCTTTCCAAGGGCTACGAAAACGATCCGATCTTCATCAGGTTCGAGGCGAACCCAAGGTTGCTCAAGCGCTACCTCTTGGACCCGGAAGGCTTCCGGGCCGCGCTGCCACCCCGAAAAAAGGAGAACGATTCCTGGAAACTCCGCGGAACGGGTTATACTTATGACCTTCCCGTTTCGAAGGAGGACCGACCTGCTGGCAAGGCATCGGAACCCGCCTTGGATGAGCAGTCGATGGAGAAGAGCGAGTCTAAGGTGGCGAAGAAGCAGGAGCAACCGCCTGAAGAAGATTCATCCACGCCAACACAAACCCAGCCTACTTCGGAGGCGGGAGATTCGAAACGCCATCAGCAGAACGCGGCTGGAGAGTCAACGAGGGGAGCCGGCTCGAGCTCGCGGTTGGAGGAACGGCCTCAGGGAGGGTCGTCTGCGCCAACCCAAATCCAGCCTAACTTGGCCGCAAGGGATTCGAAGAGCCATCAGCAGACCCCGACCGGAGAGTCGACGAGGGGAACCGGCTCGAGCTCGCGGTTGGAGCAACTGCCTCAGGGAAGGTCGCCTGTACCAACCCAAACCCAACCTACTTCGGAGGCAAGGGATTCGAAGAGCCATCAGCAGGCCGCGGCCGGAGAGTCGACGAGGGGAGCCGGCTCGAGCTCGCGGTTGGAGCAACTGCCTCAGGGAGGGTCGTCTGCACCAACCCAAACCCAGCCTACTTCGGAGGCGAGGGATTCGAAGACCCATCAGCGAAACGCGGCCGGAGAGTCAACGAGGGGAGCCGGCTCACTGTTCAATGGTGCGAGCAAGACCAAACCCATCTCCCGAAGGATCTTGAGCGCCATAAAGAAGCGTCGATTCGGCTTTATCCTCCCACCCAAAAAGTAAAACGCGGGCCAATGCGGGCTTTTGACAGAAGTAGATGGAGTCGGGTTTCTCTCGTGTCAGCCTGACAGCGAGCTTGGTTTGTGAAGAAAGGTATCGGTTTTTTCGTGTCTGTTTTAAGTGTTTCGAGTTCTTTTGTCTTCGTTATTTTATCTGTATTGTCAGGCTGTCGCTGTACTTTCTTAATCGATGTCTGCTTTCAACCCGGGATTTGCGTTGTGCGGCCCTGTGAGCTTCTTCAAGACTTCCATGGTCGTTGGCAGCGAGCAACGAACATGGAGGATTCAGTGATTGGCTGGAATAGAAAGTATTCTGGAAATCTATCTCCATCAAGAGACGGAGGAAAGCAGGCTCGTCTGGGCATGAGCAACTTGGATGCGCTGTGCGGAGAGATGGAGGAGCTAACATCGCTTGGATTCACCCAACGGTGGCGCTGAGGGGTTGGACGTTACTTCAGGAGAATCGGGATGTAGCGATTATACACCCCAGCTATCTTCTGGTCCCGATTACAGCCAGTGCAGTGCATCCATTGAGGCGTCGGCGAAGACGGGGGAGAAATGGAATTACTCTGCAGAGATCCCTTCGCTGGCCACGGTAATTGTACTTTGTTTGGCTGGATGTACTTTTATTTTTCCTTGTCGGCCGTTGGTCTGTAAGGTAGCCTTGTAGAAAGGATGTCGAATTTGATTCGTTTGAACGAACTACGATGCAGTCCGGCTTAGAAGTTTGCCGAATTGCCGTTGAAGACTGTTGGGCGTTTCACGGTATACCCGGCAGTTGAAATAGAGATTTCGAGATAAGCGCCGCATCAGGACCCCTCGCTGAGAAGCCAAGCTTTCTGCAATGGAACGACCAGATAGGTACGGGACGAACTGCCGTTGGATAGGAGCGATCGTGAGCCTTGTGTGCCCTGATCGATGCACCTAGGCCGAAGATTGAGTTGAAGATCACTCAAGGACGTCGATCGAAGGGTCAGATCAGATTAGCAAGTAAACGGATGCAGGAAATACATTGTACCAAACCCCTCTTCAGTAGGTATATTGGCCTAGTCTAGTCCCCCATGCATATGCAAACCGACCCACCAGACAGAGCTCTGATCCGACCAGCTGTCTGCCCGATTCTGAGCTCCTGCAAAGTCCACACAATCTCCCTCTCCTGCTCTGTGTTACACTACATCAATCCTACACTGACCTGTTCAAGGTTCGTAGAAGGTGGTTTCGCGCCGCTTGGCTCGTGGATATGATAAAGAATGGCTCTAGCGGCCCAATTAGGGTGGATCAGACTCGGGAGCTCTACTGGATGGCGATTACATCAAATCGAACGGCTCATCGTACATCAAAACTCGAATCAAATTGCTGGCCGGAAGGAAGCCGAGCAGCCGGTGTCAGGGATCCTGATATCAGGCGCTGGTGTGCTTACCATCGCTCTTGATCTTGGGTGGACTGGCGGTTCTGGGAGAAATTCTCCCCTCCACTGAACGGGTTCTCGTAGCTAGGGACTCGTCCAGTTTTAGGGTCGAGCTTTGGCGTATCTTGATTCGATTTCTTGGGTTGTGGTACCCTGGGGTCATCTGTATTTAGAGCAAGGACGATGAAAGGGTCCTGCACCAAACTTCGGACCCTTTCATGCACTACGGCATTCGAGGAGTGAGGATATCCGGAAAAGGTCACATTTGGATGTCTTAAGGGCTGTATTTCAACTGTGGACCGATGAGACATACACCTCTGGGGTATTTATGGCTATGGGACGGGGGCTCTCTCTGCTTTCCGTTCTGGTTCGCCGGTCGCACTCGAATATCTCTACTGTATCCATCCATTGTTAGTGGTCTCAAGGGGGGATATTAATGGAGGTGTGAATCTATAATATTTGATTGCGGCCTGGAGTGGGGCTGTGGGAGGGTTGGGCTGGGTTGCGGGTTTTTTCAGGGGGCGATCTCCGCGTTTCTGCCCTTTCCCTCAGACTACCATCGCCCCAGCAGATAGCCTTTTCACTTCCCTGATATCCACCGTGACGGTAGCTCTTACCCTTGACCTTCTATTATCATGAAATTCATCTCCCGAGTCCTCCTTTCTTGGGCTCTTTTCCTTTTCCTCGTCGTCCAGGGTGTAAGTGTTCCATACATCACCACTTCCCCTTCCTAGCCTTCTACCTCCTCGGATCCACCAGCGTGACGGCCATTGACCTTGCATCCCATTACAGCTCGACGATGACAATGTCATCAAAACTCTTGCGTCGTTTGCTCCTCTTGTGCTGTCTGTTGTTGCGACCACATACCTGGTCCACGATCTAATTCTCTGCCAAATTCTACCCGATCCCACCTCCGACACCACCTCTTCGAGCTCTGTCGACTGGGCTCAACCCAGCGCGCTGGTGATCACCCGTGCACCGATCGCGACCCTGACTCCCCTGAGCGCCGGTGTGATCGACAAGCCTGAGGTCTCCATCTGGCCCGGTTTATTCAGTGAATACACTCTACTAGCGTTCCTGGCAGTAGCAATCTCGGTCGCCCTGATTGCTTGGCGCTCGAGTCGCCACACCGTCGCTCTCGACCATCCTGTAAGTCGTTGGACGCCCTCCAAGAGCACTCTCCGCTTTCGCTAAGATACTGAACAACGCCCGTCCTAACGTAGGCTCTATTTCCTTCTCAGCTCGAGCCGACGATCTGCAGGCTTCCAAGCTCCTTCACCGCGCATCGGTGCGGTACAGCGCGTCTGGTACGTTTCATTTTGGCAATCGCTTACTGTTCCGTAACTACAAGTTACTGACGCGTCTGTCTCCCTTTCCTCGACTCTTAGGCACCCAAGGCTCAGCCGATCAGCTTCACCTGTCTGTCATATTTATCTTACAGCCCTTCTCAAAGTGGACCGGAAAGCACAACAACTGAAGCCCTCAACCAGACGCTTCCTAATCATGGTCCTGTAGTCACTCTACCACCACCAATCGAAGATGACCCACCCAGGTCCACTGAGTCGGACCAAAATATCGAACAGCTCCTTCCTCTTCTCCGGTGGAACTTTACCCTATCGTCCGCATTCGAAGAGGAAGGTGACGATGACCTCGACGATGACAAGGAGGACCTATGGTTTGACACGGAAGATCACGAGACTCTTCAAATCAAGGAGGTACTTCGTGGAGTTGTGCCATGCCCGTCCCGCGCGGAAGACGACGACGACGACGCTGCTCAAGCCTCAATTCCGGCTCCGAACCCAGGCCCATGCGTCCAGGTGCTCACCCCAACTGGAAAGCTCAATCCAAACATCGAGTTCGTTCAGTCTCGTCTAACGCAGGGGGCCCTCGCATTCCCTTCGTGCGTGGGCGGGAAGCATGAAAATTCTGCTCCAACTGCAACTCCGACACCGCAAGTAGCTCCCCGCGTCCGGCTACGCGTCCCGGCCGCAAAACCCAGCCCAAATATCCAGTCCCTCAAGCCTCGGCCAGCTCCGGAGGGCATTCAATTCCCTTTGCGCGAGGACAAAGACGAGGATGACAAAGACCAAGCTATTCAGCCACGTTGCCCTTCATTTGTTCGACCTCCGGCACCTTCCCGCCCCCTACCACCCATCCCAACAGGCCGGCGAAAGCCTAATATCGAGCTCATGCAAAGACTCAAACTTCTTCCGGCATGTCTCGAAGAGGAAGAGGAGGAGGAGGAGGAGTTCTCGGACCAAGATCGCTGCCCTTTGTCGACCTCGAAGCCAAACCACGACGAATCGACGTCCACTGGCACATCCACCACCAGCACCGCGGTGGAGACACCCACCAGTTCAGAGGCGCATACCGTCAGCGGGAAGCCTTCAGCGATGAAGAAGAACAACACGAAGAAGAAAACGGCGACGGTGTCATTCTTCCACTTAATCGAGGTTCGGGATCATCCCATGACGATCTGCGATATCAAGGCTCGGTGCGGGTTCGTGTCCGAGGAGGAGGAGCAAGAGCTCGACCAAGAGTATCTCCTGTTGGTGAACTTGGTCGGATCGGACGATGAGGAAGTTGAAGAGGTCCGTTGGATACCGCTGGCGTCCGAGGAGGTGGAATCCCCACCTTCGTTGTTATCGTGGAACGCGAAGCCCCAAGACGGCGCCGCCGTAGAAAAGATCAACCCCAGTGCTCGCCTTAGGAAGGTGTTCTCCAAATTTCCCCCTCTTCGTTCTGGCAAACGGCTATTGGAGAAAAAGACTGGACGGCTCTAGGTCCTTCAACCACGGAGATGATGTCGTGAGCTCGCCCTTCCAAGCGAGCTTGGTGTATGAAAGGTTTTGTTTCTTTTGCTCTGGCCTTTATACTCTCAACCGCGATCCCTTTTCAAATGGTTTCCTCTTATTAATATTCCCAAAGATCGCCTTTCAGAGTGTTTTCCATTCCACCAAGATCGCTTGTTTCATTGTTCTCCTTATTTTTCTGTATTCTCAAATGGCGGTGTAGTTTTTAAATCATATTTGGTGTTACCTCCCGGAAATGACGCTGTCGTGATCTGCTTCAATGACTGGCACGAGCGAGGCTGCAAAACGAACACAGAGTTTTAATATGCCATAAGTAGGGCCAGTATAATGAATCATGTCTCCTAACGTCATACGTGATAGTCTTTGCTCTGCCTGTTCAGGCCACTGGCACGGCTGACAAAGCAAGACCACAGGAAATTCTCGTTAGGTTCGACCCACGCCAAGATGCCGCATCCAGCCAGACTCTTACACTGCTTGCCGCGTATGATAACAGTTATCGTGTAGATTTCAAACAGTGACAACCTATTCGATTGAACGTACTTCATTTCCTTCGACCGGGAAAAGCCACAGAGTGCTCGTGGACAAGGGGCCCTCATTAGACGCTCCATCTCCCATGTTTGCACGCAAACTTGGTGTGATCGATCATAAAGCGAGGAAGGATTGGCAGATAGTTCAAGCTGTACTGATTTGGGATTGCTGCCTGAAGTCGGGCTGCTCGGTGGGAACAACTTTTTTTCCGGTTTAGGTTCAATAACGTAATGGTGGCTGGACCGGGCCGCACGCCTTTTACCTCCCTCTCTCCCCTACCACCGAAACAGCTTTCGAAATCCACGAACATTGACCGAGATCCGACATGGAAGCGCCTAAGAGCACATTACCTTACCCTCCAATCCATGACAAGAGTAAAGTCGTAGTATTGTCCGACTGGTCAGTAATGCTCCCCAATCAAGCCTGTCCACATTTCTGTGCTTCGGTGTTGGCGTTAAATAGCTGAATCTGAGAACTTTTACAAAACAGGGACGGAACGATCACTATGACGGATACAAATGACCGTAGGAGTCGAATAAATTTCCTGCCAGTGAAGAAACGTTTCGCTGACTCCGTGGCACCCCCAAGATCTCACGGACAATCTTGGTTTCGGGTTTGAGAAACGGTGAATTGGCTTCATCCTCTAGATATTGGAAATTTCTGTGCTAAAATACACGGTTAAAGACGAGCACTGAACTTGGAAGTCCTCGCTGGTCGAAAGAGCTTCAGGTGATGACTGTCCCTCGCTGTGATAGGTGGCCGACAACGCAGTTGACCATCTTTCGCGATATCAGAGACGCCTTTCGCGAGATGTTGGAAAGCGTCAATATGCCTCTTGACGAGTGCATCAAGCTTTTAAAGCAAAGTCAGTCGTACATGTAGAATTGCTTCTGAGGTTTACCAACAATGCTGGCTATAGACATACAGATCGACCCGACCTTCAAGAAGTTTTACGAATGGTGTAAAACACACGCCGTTCCTCTGGTTATTGTATCTAGGTACATTTAATAAGTAGACTGGGCTCCCGAATGCTGACGTATTTTCATCTGATGGCAGTGGCATGGAACCGATTATCCGCGCCGTGTTCGAGAGCACTGTTGGAGTTGAATCAAGTGAAGTTGATATCATTTGCAACTCGATCAAAGTCAACGAGAACGGCAAATTTGAAATCTTGTTCAGGCATCCAGAAAGGTTCGTCGCAATCATCCGTCGAGTCTCTTCCGTCATTGGGCTCACGGAGGAGCATTAACTACTTAGCGGTTACGGACACGATAAATCTCAGGCCATCTTACCATATCGAAGCCTTCCTCATAAACCAATCCTGTTCTTCTTTGGGGATGGTGTTTCAGATCTGTCCGCCGCGCAACATGCGGACGTTTTGTTTGCGAAAGACAAGCCAGACGGAGAGAATGACCTTGCCGCTTACTGGTGCGCTCCCTCAACCCCTTGCGGCCGAGTGTATGCGCTGACATCCAGATAGCACCAATATGGGAATAAAGCACTTGACTTTCAAACACTTTGAAGAAGCCCTACCTATCGTTGCATCGGTAGTTGAGGGACGAGCTACCGTCGAGGACGTGTTGAAGGCAAGCCCAATTTGAACGCAAGAGGGAGTAACTTTTGGTGGGATAGAGAGTCAAGGACTTAGATGTCAATAGAAGAATGCCTATTTTAGGTGATAGCATAGAATTAATGCGAAAAGGGAGGTGCGAATATTGTGGAAACGAAGGTCGGGGGTAATAATGAATGCCGCTGAATGGGATAGGGAAAGGAGGCCAGATGCGATAGTGACCCTTTATACAATTCCTTATCAACGTTGGTGGCCCAGGGTCGAGTCTAGAGGATGCGGCCTCCCAAACTCCTCATCCAACACCAGAAACGAGAGTTCCCCTGCGCGCGCCGAATGCTGGCCTCCCCACGCAGCGGGCGACGCTGGATGATCGATGCGGACTCTCCGGGTTGCTCCCGCATTTCAGCTGAAAGGAATATTGATAGCGCTGTGAAGTACCCCCGCGACTCGTAACTCGTCCTGGGGTTATTCTCGGTTGTATAATTGTGTCGTAACACGACTGATGGACGATCGGCGGCGATGGTGACGAGTTTCCACGCCACGGCGACTACATGCTCTAACAGTCCGACTCTTTTCGACGACCTTCTCTGGCTCCACTTTTAAAAATGTCGACTCCTTC
>KN823030.1:48869-110756 GCA_000827465.1 Tulasnella calospora MUT 4182 | reverse complement strand
AGTCTAGAGGATGCGGCCTCCCAAACTCCTCATCCAACACCAGAAACGAGAGTTCCCCTGCGCGCGCCGAATGCTGGCCTCCCCACGCAGCGGGCGACGCTGGATGATCGATGCGGACTCTCCGGGTTGCTCCCGCATTTCAGCTGAAAGGAATATTGATAGCGCTGTGAAGTACCCCCGCGACTCGTAACTCGTCCTGGGGTTATTCTCGGTTGTATAATTGTGTCGTAACACGACTGATGGACGATCGGCGGCGATGGTGACGAGTTTCCACGCCACGGCGACTACATGCTCTAACAGTCCGACTCTTTTCGACGACCTTCTCTGGCTCCACTTTTAAAAATGTCGACTCCTTCGCGTCCTATAGTTTTCATGGATATCCAGATTGGTGAAACGCCAGCAGGGAGAATGAAATTTGAGTTGTTCTCGGACATTGTGCCAAAGTAGGTCCCTCTGTTCTCCTCGGTGGTTTGCAAGGAACCGAATAGTGTCCCATCAGGACGGCCGAGAACTTTCGGCAGCTTTGTACAGGGGAATATAGGTAAGCGTGAAAACGTCAGCTCTGTGTACCTGGGGGATGAATCGGCATCTTGAGGAGGACAGAGTCAACACTAGGCCACAGGGTTTCAAGAACGCCACGTTTCACAGGTATGTACGCATTCCACCATAGTTTAAAGCCCTATTTTCACTGTTTTTTATTTCCAGAGTGTAAGTACCTTTGCTTCAGCTGAGGGGAGACTTTCTACTGAGATGCAAGCGTATCAGGATTCGCGATTTCATGGTCCAAGGTATGGCGCATAGGTCTATACTCACGCAGCACCGATGATCATAACTCTCGCTCCCACCATTAGGCGGCGACTTCCTAAACGGGGACGGAACAGGGTCGTTTTCCATTTATGGGGAGAAGTTCGAGGTTTGTGCATTGTTCTATTTCAAATGCTTACCAAGGCCTTGACCACCGGTCATTGGAAAACAGGACGAGAATTTCGAGCAGAAACATACTGGACCCGGACTCCTGTCGATGGTGAGCTCACTTTACATTGCCCTCTCATCCTTCCCTGAGATTCCGCCTTGTGTCTGGTAGGCGAACTCAGGCGCGAACACCAACGGCTGCCAGGTACAGAGTACGCTTGCTAGCTAGCTAGCTCAAGATCTGACCTGAGAATGCTGTAAACTCGCATATCGGTTCCAGTTTTTCATTACGACAGCAGCCTGCGATTTCCTGGATGGGAAGCATGTTGTCTTTGGGAAGGTTATTGACGGGCTTCTTACCCTCCGTAAGATCGAAAACGTCCCTACTGGTGCCAACAATCGTCCAAAATTGGCGGTCAAAATCACTGGTAGGAAATTTCATTGAATTTGGCGATTATCATAGAACTAAGCAAAATTTTGCAGAATGTGGGGAGATGTGAGGGTGCTACTAGGAGGTGGATAACGCGCCGCGTGAATGCCCAGTCTTTCCATTTCCTTGCCAGGCATGAGAGATTGAATGTATATGGTAACCCTCGTCACTTTAATATATAGAGCTTGTCGGCTGCTCGGATCATTCGGTATAAAGGTCCTGATGCCGATGGTGGTCGGTGTCCCCTCGGGTTACCGTCGAGCGCTCACAACCTGCATATGTCTGCTACTGGACTTGTTCAAGTGGTAAGTGTGCAAGTTGAACGTTTGAAGTTGAAATTGGTATCGTGCCAGGAACGCCGTTGGGATGGGGGTGCGCGAGCGAAGGAAGCAAAGACGGCGAAGTTTGAAGTTCGACTGAAGCGCGGATTCGACTTGTGTGTCTCTCCCCTGCCCGTCACCTCGTGTTTTTCCTCTACTATCGCTCTTGTGACTTGACGTAGCATCACAACCTCTCCTTATCGCCGCTCAACGCAAATCGTCTGATACCGCATTTTTCAGCTCTGGAGGTCACGTCTTTCAACTTGAACCGCTGCCCCCGATGGTAGCTCCCCCTCCGCCTCAGACTACTCTCTCGCAGCAACATCCACCACCCCCGCCGGCGTCTTCCACTCTCGCTTCTGCGCTAGACTCTTCGACAAAGGAATGGAGGGATCATCTGCAGGAGCTGTTCGAAAAGGCTAAGGAGCGATTTGCGGACGTCGTTTGGGAGCTCGGGGATGATGACGACTCTGACGAAGTTTGGGGACACAAAGGTGAGGATGATCGCTTTAGTAGCTCGCATTGTATTCTGATGGTTGATTTCCAGCCATCGTGTACGCCCGAGCACCCCCGTCCTTTCAAGCTCGCTACTTCAAATTCCGGCCAGCACCAACTCCGACTCCCTACGGCGCATCACCCATACCAAATGCCCAATCAAACTACTCTCTCGCTCTTCCAATCGAAGATATGACACCGGGCTCACGGTCTCCGTCACCATTCGCCAACCGTCGCGTCATGTCCCCGGCACCTTCGAGCATCACCGGTCAGGTGCTTCGAATCTCCACAAACATTGCGCCCGCACTATTTACCAACGAACTCGAATACTTGTACACGGGCAAAGGACTCAGCGACGCTTTCGAGTTCCTCTTCGACTCTGTGGATAAGCGGGCCGACGACGATGAAGCCGCCCGAGTGGACAAGTTGCGCAACGATCTTATTTACATGTGGAGATCGAGGCTGTACTCGGACATTCGCGTGGTATTGGAAGGAAACTTCCCTTCTGGGAGGGAATCCTATTCGGCCAATGATGTCTCAATGGCCGCGTTCTCGAGCCACCGGTTTATTCTCGTCTCTCGTTCGCAATACTTTCGCGAACGGCTGCAGTCTAGCAGTTTCGCATTACCAGCCACGGATGAAAACGAAATCAAGCTCCCTTCCCCGCCGTTCACCCCCGCCTCCGTCCACTTCACCCTCGGGTTCATCTATACCGGAACCCTATCCTTCTCCCATCGCACATTCGACTTGACCACGGCTTTCCATATCTACCGCGCCGCCATGTACCTCCAGTTGGATTCTCTTCATCGAGAGATTCAAGCACGAATAGTTGAAGAAATGGTACATGGGCTTTTCCATGCTTTCCTTCCCTTCGATCAGTATGAGAAAATCACCGCCGGCCGATGGGGTGTTGGAGGATGCAAGTGCAAGCAATGTCAGCGACGGGCACCTCGTGTCCTCGAGTTCGCCATGGCGCCCGATGTCAACGACCCCATTTTGACCCGTGGTGCTCAACGAGCGCTCTCAGGGATGTTTGGTGAGGGTTGGTGTCAGGCCGACTTTGCCAACCTTCCGCCCAAGACACGGTCGAACTTGGTGAAAGGTGTTAGCCTCCGGACAAACCCGATGAACGTCATTCCTCTGCTCTTCGCTGCTCAGGCTGCGTTGACCAAACTTGAGAATAACTCGGAGGTGTGGGCGGAGGAAGTCCGGGAGATGGTTCATACCGTCCGCAAAAGAATCGACGATACCATGTGCAACACTGCAGAAGAGGTCTTTGAGCAGGAGGAATGGCTGTCGATCTTGGAGCGGGATGGAGCTCAGTTCTCGGACAACGAGAAAGTCGGTTGGGTTATGGACTCTTTGATCCGTGGGCTTAATGACAAGAACGCAGGAATGGTCTATCAAGTAGGTTGTTTGATCTGTTACTTTAGGCCAAATAGCTGACCCCGGCCACCTCAGACTGTCGTCTCTGCTATTCTCCTTCGAGCAGACCCTACGACTGGTCATACAGTCCTCCCGATGACCTCTGTTGTGAGAGCGTCTGTCGAGCGGGCTCGGCTGGAAATTGCTCGATGGATAGGCAGGAAGAATCGTTGGCAGTTTGTTCACGCTGCTGGCGGTTTCGAGGAGATGGATGGATGGGCGGTTAAGGAGATCAGCGACGGTGAGTTACCTAAGGTCACTCTCAAAACAGTTCATATCTGACTGCGTGGTCGCCCGGTTATAGAAATCGATGTTCCTGTCGAAGCTCTTCTGGCCCCTCGTCCTGCGTCTGGCTCTGGTCCCAGCCCCTCACGCTCTGGTTTGACCACGACGGGTCCACACAATATCTATGCGGACTCGGATTCAGCAAGTATCTCGTCCTTCCATACTGGATCAAAAGGCCGCATTGGCAAGGAGCCCACTCCGTCGGTTCATTCCATCTCTCGAGGCTCTGTACATTCCACCGCAACAACCGGCCGCCCCGGTCCTCGGCGTCCTGTTCCAAATTCTGCTCCTCCGCCAGCTCCGTCCGCTACTTCTCGCAACCAACCCGCAGCTCGGCTCAAGCCTATTCTTTCCTCCCGTGTCCAGTCCACCGTCTCTCAACCTTCGAATGCGTCACAGTTCAATCTCCCTCGTGGTGAACCTGTTGTTGTGCCACCTGCACCGGAGCCGGATAAGGATCAGTCTGATTCGGCTTCAATGACCTCATACACTCGATCCACTCCCCCTGGAACGCCAAAGAGCCCAAAGAGTCCCTTGCCTCAAGTGGATCCTTCAGCCTCTTCGCCTGCGGGAAGACCGAAGTCACTGGCGACGTCGGTAACATCTATTCGCTCGACTTCGTCGACCATTCGGAGAGCCAATGGAGCTTTGAATGTCCCATCAGGTCAAGCATCGCGCCCGACGTCGTCTGCTTCCACCAGCTTCCGGACCGCCAAGTCCGAGGCCACTCCTACGCCGTCAGCGCGGTCCTCCGTGGTCCGGCAATCTCTCTCGCCTCAGCCTGACCGACCCCCGAGACAACGAACGCTTTCGAGTGCCTCTAATAGTTCTGCCGTCTCGGCCAAGAGTAATGCGACGGCAGGGAGAAACCGAAAGACATCGGGAGAGAAACCGTCCCCCGGATCTCCCCAACCTCTTCGTCCCAGACGAAGCTCGACGGCATCGGCAGCATCTGCCGTATCAAATCGCACACCGACCAAGTCAGGGACCAAGGCCCCCGCCAGGAAGCTTCCGACACCGCCTTCGCAGCGACCTCCACTACCAACCGCTGAACTGCCTAAAGCAGTTAATCGAACGCCTTCAGGCTCCAGAGCGTCGACCGCATCGACCTCCAAGTCAACGGTGAAACCTCGACCTTCCAACGCGTCCATCAGATCAACAGCTTCAAGCGTTTCGGCTGCGCGTCGTCCTGTGAGCAAGGCCGATTCTGAAGCACCTCCACCAGTTCCTCCCAAGGACCCGGAGGATCAGGACGAGGATGATGATCTTCCCAACAAAACCGGAATCGAAAACGTCGTGCAACCAGCTACTCCTACGCTCACGGATGATGTTCTGGCCTTGCAGCTTCCAACCCCACCCGGTCCACCTCCACCAAGCTACGCCGCTTCCGTTGGAGATGTTTCTCCTCGTCGCAGCAGCCAGGCGTTCCCGGCTGGGGATGTCAAAGGTAAAGGAAGGGACACGCCTGATAGGCGTTCCTTTACATATCCAGATGGCTATGAGGAGGATTTGGCTTCGCGCCGCACTTCGATCGCCAAACCCCGAAGTGATGGTGGTTCAACTGTCCGAGCATCCAACGACGTTGCTACCCCTACGGAGTCTCACCGACGCAACTCTTCCGAAACCATACGAGAGTCGGTTGGCAGCATGACTACAAACGGAACCATTCGGGCGAACAAGCGCCCCGCTTCCCAATCTCAACGCCCCCGAAGAGGTATTACTCTCAACGTCGGCATTCCGTGCATCATTTCATCCAAACGCGCCCGCTTCCGTGCGTTCGCTCGCTACATCGGCGAAGTCGAGGGAGAGACTGGACCTTGGATTGGGGTCGAGGTTCCGGTTGGCGAAAGCTGGACGGAGAAGAAGCTCGCTGGTAGGAACTGGAACGACGGCAGCTTCAATGGCACGCGATACTTTGAGATCAGCTCGAATATCACAGGTTGGGATGATGGAGAGCAGCGAGCTGCTAGAAGAAGGCGGATCGACATACTGCTCTCTGATACTCCGACTCGAAGTTTATCAAAGAAGCGGGAAGGAGATGCCTTATCTCTCGAACGGGAGCGTCTGAAGAGGGTCAGAAGCATCTCTCCTGCCATGTCTGATACCTCGACGTCGGCGGAAGTTCGCGGTCTCTTCGTTCGCCCACAACAAGTGCTTTACGTCGTCGATGCGGAGCATTAGGTTGACGCTCACCAGAGTTTTTTTCTTACGACATCCTTGGCTCGCAAAGCCTGCTGCGAATATATTATCCAGCCCCAGTATTAAACATTAATTGGATACCTCTCTCATTCATCAAAAACCGGTTTCCCGTCCTGTTGCGTCGTATAGAGCGTTTCGGCTCCGATTTTCACTTTCGTTCGTTTCTTCCTTGTCTCGTCTATCGTGTTCCTTATTCCTCTACCGGATTCACGACGCCACGCTCTTTCGTTCCTTGGTGTTTTCTTTACCAATTTATATACTTTTCTCGAACGTCGCACGTGCTGTTATATCGCGCACGAATGTTGGAAAGGAGGGTGTAGACGGTCGTTATGTGACCGAAAATGTGTGCGAAGAATGCGTACATAGTTGTCATCCTTGGCGACCCGCCCTCCCGGTTGTTGTGATCCCCTGAAGTGACCATCCAGTCGACAGGATCTTTTGTTGCCTGTGTCGTCTTCCGTCCGCAAACCACCACGGTCTAGATTCGTGGAACATGAGTCCGGATAATTCTATGCACGCTCTGGCAACCTGCTACAGGTTGGTCATCTAGTCGCCGAGACCAGCATTAATTCGGACCAACATGCTGCCAGAATTAATTTGCAGTGTTCCGAAGTCATATTTCCATCGAAGTTGACCATAAAATGCTGGAAGCTTAAGAGCTACGAGCTTGAAGGGGGTCTCATAGTACTGCTCATCTACACTGATCTAGATTGAGGAGTCACCAGACAACAAGAGATTCTCATGCCGTGATGGGGTTCTAGCTCATCGGTAGAGCGCTCCCTTAGCATGTCGATCACGGGCTATGCATGGGAGAGGCGCGGCGTTCGATTCGCCGGTACTCCACAAGTTTTTTTTTACTGTCTTAGTTTTGCTTCTGATTGCAGCGATCACCTTTGGGGAACTCCCAAGCGGAATTGTGCAAAAGGTATTCAATTAAAGGCTTTCAAGTACACAAATTTTTATACAGAGCGACTGCTACAACTTTCTCCTGTTCGCTCCCGACTCCGTCAAGGGTCGCCGAGCCTTCGAGGCATTCGTGCTCTTTCCAGCTGGAGGAGCATGGGACAGTTTTACCTTCTTGGGCGGGGGTCGTTCGTCCGACTCGTCGTCATCATCGAGATAGTGATCCAGCTCTGAATCAGAGTCGTCATCCGGCTCAAACTCAGAGTCATCCAACAACAGGAACGAATCGTTCTCTTTGTCGCTGCGCATCGCCTTCTTCGCTTTCTTGCTGGCTGTTATCGCGGTGGGTCGGGGCGGAGGACGAGAGCCGGAAGCAGAAGGAGCGGTGGTGGACTTCGCGGTCGCCACAGAGGTTCGAGGCGGGCGGCCGCGTTTCTTGCCTTCGCTTTTACTTTCTTGAGATTTGGTGACCTCTTTGGACTTGCCGGTGACCTCTTTGGACTTGCCCAAGAGCGAAACCGGTAGGAAGGGTCGGCAAACGTCCGATCGACGCAAGTGCCGCAAGAGTTCAGAGAAATCGTCGAAAGCACTAAATTTTCAGGTCTCTCAGCGTGAGTCGCTTACGCAAATGGCCAAAGAATGAACGTACGTTGTGCTCTTAGGACGATGTTGAGAAGCATTGGGACAGACGTACTTATCGCCCACTTGCACTTGTTCCTTAAAGACCTCACGTTCTGGTTTCGGCGGCCGGGTTCAACTCCTTGATTTTCCTGGTTATGGAAATATGATCAAGATCAAGGTGGATCAGTGTGTAGGACAAGTGCACATGGAGAAGAGAAGCTTTTTGTGAACGAACCTTTACATTTTTGATGCGAACCATCATCTCAAACGCTCCGGGAACTTTGACATCCCTGTACAATTTGATATCTTGCAGTTTCATGTACTATTAAGAGAGAGATGGTCAGCATCAAGAGAACTCGGCGAAAGGAACAAAGACGGCACCAACCTTGCCTTCCTTCTTCCACTGCTTGTACGAAAATCCAAACGCGCCCACTCGTGCGCTAGTCACGCACGCAATCGTGATGAGGAGAACCTGCTGAAGCGCAATTTTCATGGACGCGGGTGTTCGTGGGTGGGAAGCTGCAGGACTCGGAGGTCGAGTGAATGAAGGCCCTTGCTGAATAGCTTGGTCTTCGTCATTTTCGTCCTCGCGTGAAGGGAATAGGATACCCTCCTGAGTTGACCGAGGTTCGAGGGACTGGATGGCTGGGTTGGGTTTTGCGGCCGGGGCGCGATTGCGGTGAAGCTGGACGCGGGGAACTCCAGTCGGTGCCGGAGTTGAAGTTGGAGCTAGGTCTTTGTGCTTTTCGTCCTCGCGCGATGGGAACGCGATAGCCTCGCGGGTTGTACGAGGCTCGATGAACTCGATATTGAGATTGATCTCTCCGGTTGGAATGAACTCCCGGGCACGTGCGTGTACAGTCGGAGCCGGAGTTGAAGCTGGAGCGACGTCTTCGCCTGCCTCGGCCTCGTCTTCCACGCGGCATGGGAAGGGAACGATTCTACAGACCACTTCCTTGATTCGAAGCGGCTCGTTGTCTTCCGCATCCAGCCATGTCTCGTCGTCGTGGTCGACACCGCAGCCATCCTCGTCTTGAAATGTTGACGACGTGGTGAAGTTCCACCCCAAAAGAGGTGGAAGTTGGTCAACAGTTTGGTCCAACTCGGGCAATAGGGGTGGGCCATCATCGGCTCGTGGTGGTGGAGCGAGGACGGGAGCGTGGTGATGGAGATAAGGCGAGGAAACGAAGCCGGTCCGTTGATGTTTGGGAAACTAAGTGTCGAGGGAAAAAGAAAAAAAAGAAAAAGGCAGATATGCGTCAGTAACTGATATCGACGTGAATGTAGTAAGTGATCGCCAAAATGAAACGTACCAGACCGGCCGCACCGTACCGACGCGCTTTGAAAAGGCTTGAGAATCTGCTGATCGTCGTTTTCTGAGGAGAGGACGGTGCAGCCTACGTGATGTCGAGCATTGGTCAGCGTCGATCAGCGAGAATAGGGAGTGCCCATGAAGATGATTCTCGACTTACCCGATGATCCGAGGCGACGGTGCGGACAATAATGGCGATAGGGATTGCAATTGCTAGGAAGCCCAGTGGGGCGAGTCTATCGAAAGCACCAGGACAGTTTGAGACCTCAGGCCTGTCGATCGCACCCAAACTCAGGGGAGTCAGGGTGCTGGCCGGTGCATCGCTGGTCACCAGCGTACTGGGCTTCAAGTTGGCCCAGCTGACAGCGCTGGAGGAGAAGGCTTGGGAGAGGGTGTCGGCTGAGGGTTGGGGTAGGATTGTATCGTGGGCCTGGTGTATGACCTTGATCAACGATCCAAGCCGACCCTCAATGGTAGACCAACGGACGAGCTCGGTGTTGCGGCGTTTGGGCGTATTTTCGACCTTGGCGCGAATAAAGAGGCAAGCGTAGCGATAGAATGGTTCAGGGGTGAACGCGCTGCCCCCAGGATCGTCCCTGCGAGTATCAATAAAGTCTTGCCAGCTTTCCATCATGGTCTAGAGTTTTCGAGCCACCAAAGGACCTCGAAGCTCCCAAATATGATCGTCCTTGATCTTATCGAGGGTACTAGTGAGTCGTGACCCAGTTCTCAAAGGCTGGGGATTCTTATTGATGCGGGTAGTAAGATTCTGCCAGAGCTAGGACTTGTTCTTCTTTCGGATAGGAGTTGCCGCTGATGGAGATGGAGTCAAAGAGAAGAAAGTTGAGAGAACGGTCGAGCCAAGGGTTGAAGTCACGAGTGGAAACGAAGAGAGCGAGGTGGTGAGCGACTCGCGGGACCTTCTAGAAGCGTTTGCGGTGGGCTAGAAGCTTCGAGCGTCAACGTGCCAAGTTCAGGGGAGCGTTGGAAGCTGCTAGGTCGAGGAGAGAGGACAGAGTGGCAGGTGGGAGCAGTGAGTTGAGAGGCAAAGAAAGAAAGGGGGAGTGAAGAAGAGAGCAAAGAAAGGCAGAAAGGGGAGAGAGGGCTAGACGGTTGAAAAGGAGAGACGATGATCGAGAGTCGGGGGTATTAATACGAAAACCAGAGTTGAATGTGCCTTTGGTGCGGTGCCGAAGACTTGACAGATCGCCAACGTGAATATACAAATGACTTTGTAAGTGAGTCTTGGAGTGGTCCAACGATGTTCTCCCTGGAATTGGTTTAAATTCCGATCACGGACACTCCCCAATTTGGATATTGTTTTGGAGAGAAAGACGGGCACGATTCGCTTGGCCAAAGGTTTGTATTCATTTTGGGGTTTGGTCTTGGGGCCAGAAGGGAAATTCAAGAGTAAGAACAAAAACAATAAAAAGGGGCAACACGTCAAACGGAGTGTGGGGAAGAGGTTTGAGAAGCTAACATGTGAAGATCGTCCGGACTGTTATTTTCAGTGAATAGCTCTTTTTCTTGTTCAATTCAAACCCTCCCCCATTCTCTAAATCTTCTTTACGCGCCATGCATGGCCAAAGCAGCATCAGTGCGAGCTCTACGAACTGCCCAGCTCCGTCAATCCAATCTGGATCCCTGGATCCATCAAGCGCACCACGACCTTACCTCCGTCGCCATGACACGCAAGCCAAACCTTGCTCGATGTTAGATGGAGGGAGGTGACTGACATCGAGCGACTCGTTCACGTGTGGTCCGAGCGTGAAGTAATCCGTCGGGTTTGGTACGTTCCTCCGCGTCGTCGCGCCAGTTTGCAAGCCCTCAAACGCGCTCGTTCTCCAAAGAGATTGACAAATCCCCTCTGCGAGAAGGTTGTACGCGTCTACGGTACTACACCAAGCGCATCAAACGCGTCTTCGCCGTTCCTTAAGCCTAGGTACTCTTGCAGAGCTGCTCCTTGGTCACGGCTTTGCCCTCCCGATCCCCCGGACCATCGACCTCGCGGAGAACTACATCCGGGCAGTCTTTGCCCGGTTGAAAGACTTGAACTGGCTTTCGTGCTTTGACAGCGACGCGAGAGGATGCCAAGCGATTCGCTGGTTGGCCGAAAAAACCGATATCGCACTTTGAATTCAACGCGGCCCGGTTTATGCAAGCACTGGTAGAGCCTCATCCTCGCATCGTGACAGTCTTGCAGGTTCACCGACGCGACTTGTCCACTATGGTCGTGCGCGTCTCGCTTGGATCGTCGCGGGGCGCTTTCTTTGAACGCGTCGAAGGTGCTGTTGGGCCGAAGGAGCTTGCAGTACCTGTCTCCACTCTCCAATCAGATCGTTTTATTCCGATCGTCGCTCCACTCCTGCAGCTCGAAACCTTGCGCGTACTCTATTCCCCTGGCCACACAGTCCTGGCGCACTCGTCTCCCTTACCCGTCGATGCCTTTGAACGCTTCGGCGCTTTGCGCGTCGAAGGATTCGTGGTTCTTTACAGCATCAGCGCTACCATCTCAACCCTGAAAGCGCTTGTCGTTGCAACGAAACGGTCGGGGTGCAGGACGCGTGGACGACGATGGTAATGATTGGACGGTGGTTCTCGTTGCTAGAAGGGCTGTACGTGCGGTCGCCGATCGACATCTTGCAACAACCGCATGACAAAACGCCCTTTGTGATCTTGCTAGTGTTGTCGGGCACGCGTCTCAAGAGACTTTACGTAGAGTTCCGAACCTCGTCGCTCGGACAGAGCGCGTCCGTCGCTTTGAGCCTGTGCGATGTGGTGGAAAACGACTGGAAGAGGGTTGCGGTAAAGCTCGTCCAATCTAAGGCGCTATATTTTAGCTATAGTCCATACGTCGGCCAGGATCGGCAGTTGGTCCTCCACGGTCGTGTCGTGCGTCCTCGGGCGACGTTGAGATTCCTGCTGCACCTGCTCAAGACTCCGACCCGAACATTCCGTCCTTGGACTTTGCCGCCGCTTGAACGACAAACGCATTGCTCCGTTGACGTTGAGTTGCTGGATGGAGTTTTGCTGGCGCTGGCTCGACGAAGAGGGTAATCGTATCCGGTGGCGCTGCTGGAAGAGTTGGGTGCTGCCTAGGAACCGACGGCGCTGAATCTTGCCAAAGTGATGAGCCGGCGTGACGAAACATGTGGCAGGCGATTGGGGATGCGATGATGAGCCGATTTTCTTCATCCTAGGCCCTGACGGTGGCCTCGGCCGCTTGGATGCGTACGTTGAGCAGGTCGGCTTTCCTAGCCAGTAGTAGTGCAGAATGCATGTTGTGAAAGTGCGAGGCCGGTTGTGTGAGGGAAATGAACATATTTGAGTGCGGTGGCTGGTGAGGAGATTCTTTCCGTCACGTATGTCACGTATTGCGAGGTTGGGTTTTTACAGGCAAAGGTCAACACAGTCCCACGTTCTACAAGGCGCGGTGCACCTTGAAATTTGGACCGATAGACTCATCAGATATCGTGACTCGCGCTGGCTTTCTTATTTACTCTCGTTCGACCTCGCGTCTCCTTGTACTATAGGCCTCTTTCGACGCGATTCTTTCGGTCCGCCATGTCCACCAGCACCTTACCTTCAATACCTGGCACCGATCCAGAACGCTCGCCCCTGGATGCTTTCAAAATAGCCGTTGCAGCCAGCATCAACAAAGCTCTACCTGAGGTTTCGCTGGAAGCTGCTTACAAGGCTGCCGATATTGGCAGAAAAGGCGTTGACTTCTCCGTCGCTGTGGCTCGGTTCAAACTGGGTGGCAAGCCAGATCCTTGGGCGAAGAAAGTCGAGGAGTCCGTGAGCCTCACCTTCTCCAGACCGCCATTGTCTCCCACCGCCTAACGTTTTACCAGTTTGTAGCCGATGACTTCATCGAATCAGTTAAAGCGGAAGGAGCTTTCTTATCATTTACCGCTCGGACGACGAGCCTTACTCGCAATGTGCTTACGACAATCGACCATTTCACAAACCAATCCCCAACAGGCCAGCCATCATACGGTACAAATGAAAGTGGAAAGGGGAAGAACGTAGTCATTGGTACGTTGCTTTTCGCGGAGCCCTAACCGAAACTGACGCACCCCTAGAGTACAGCTCACCGAACATCGCGAAGCAGTTCCATGTCGGCCATCTCCGCTCAACTATCATCGGTGCTTTCCTCTGCAACGTTTATAAAGCGTGTGGCTGGGAAGTTACTTCATTGAACTATCTTGGAGATTGGGGAAGACAGGTTCGCATCTTGCATGCCCAGCCTGGTGCACCCTACTAATGTACGCCTTTCTAGTTCGGCTTGATTGCCGTTGGTTTCGAAAAGTACGGAAGCGAGGAGGAACTGGAGAAAAATGCCATCCGCCATCTGTACGACGTCTATGTCAAAATCAACAAGGACGCCGAGGAAGATGAATCGGTCAACGACGCTGCCCGTGCGTACTTTAAGCGGATGGAAGACGGAGACGAGTCAGCCCTCACTCATTGGAGGAAGTGGCGCGAGCTATCGATCGAGAGATACAAGACAGAGTACGAGAGGCTGAATGTCGCCTTCGACATTTATTCTGGTGAAAGCCAGGTCGGCAAGGAGAGCCAAGACTCCTGCTTGAAACAGTTGGAGGATATGGGGCTTGTGTCCGATTCAGACGGTGCCAAGATCGTTGACCTCGAGAAATACAAACTAGGAAAGGCTGTTGTTCGCAAAAAAGGTTCGACAGGCTCTCGTCCATCCCATCTGCGAAAACGAAATGCTGACGCATCTATTAGATGGAACCAGTATTTATCTCACGCGGGATATCGGCGGTGCCGTCGAACGTTACGAAAAGTACAAGTTCGACAAGATGATTTACGTTGTCGCCAGCCAACAGGACCTACACTTGGCCCAATTCTTCAAAGTACTTGAACTGCTCGAATATCCTTGGGCAAAGAGTCTCGAGCACGTCAACTTCGGGATGGTTCAAGGAATGAGCACTCGCAAGGGCACAGCTGTCTTCCTGGAACAGATCATCGAAGAAGCTGCCAAGGTCATGCACGAGCAGATGCAGTCAAACGAAGAGAAGTATAAACAGATTGAGAATCCCCATGAAACAGCCCAAGAGATCGGTATCACCGCGATCAAGATTCAGGATATGAGCGCCAAACGGTAAGTAATTCAATGTATAGGAGAGCTTGACTGACGGCACCCTACCTCAGAATCAACAACTACACGTTTAATTGGAGCCGGATGCTCTCCTTCGAAGGAGACACGGGGCCATACATTCAATACGCCCACGTTAGATTGGCCTCAATGGAAAGAAAGAACCCGAACCTCGTTCCTCTCCCTCCAGCGACCGAAATCCGCTTTGAACTCCTTTCTGAGGCGAAGGCCCGGGACATTGTTTTCCTCCTGGCAACCTATCCGGATGTTGTCAAGACCGCTCAAGAGCGACATGAGCCCAGTGGTGTCGTCACCTTCTCCATGAAGTTGGCGCATTTAATCGCTTCAGCTTGGGAGACGCTGATAGTCAAAGGTGAACCTGACGAGCAAAAGGCAAGGGCACGGTTGTTCCTGTTCATTCGTGCAAGAGACGTTCTGGGTGCCGCCCTCAGACTGCTGAGTATCACACCGCTAGATCGTATGTAAGGAAATAGATGTCCTAGGTAGATACAAAATTGTATATACGCTATCCTCGGATTAGTCTGCACTGAGAGGTGGTAGGCTTGGTCGTTTGCCCTTCAATGGCCACTCCTCTTCCATAGTGGAAGCATCCCAAACGCGACCCCCTTTGATCACGAACCGTATGTCTCTCGAAAGGGAGATATCGTCCAGGATTGCAGCTCCAGGGGGGTAAATCAGCATGTCAGCGAGCTTTCCTTCCTGTAGAGAACCTATCGAACTGAAAAGGCCCAGGCTGAGAGCGCCTGAACGAGTGGCTGATCTCAAGACCTGAAGGAGGGTTGTAAATCAGTCGTGATTTTTTGGGGTGTGCGAGGATCAGTCTGACCTCATAGGGCGTCATTCCGCCCTTGGTGAAGAACCACATCTCTTCGTGGTAGTTCAGTCCAACTGGGGGCTCCCCATGTGCCCCGACATTGCCATTGAGGCCGCGTTTCGTCATCTCGTAAACTGAAGCTGAGGTGTTGAAGAGCTGATATGCTACAGAATACCTGTTAGCTTATGCAAGACTAGAGGTTACCACCTCGGACATACAATCGCGGGGCGCAGTTACCGATCGGGATAAGCCTTCCAGATATCCGTGAGGAACAAAGCGCCGCAGCCTAAAAAATCTAGGTTAATTGCATCCTTTCCGTCAGGCTTATGATCTTACTTGTCATCAAAGGGTAGCGATTCATGGGCCTATGAGTGTCGTGTAAGCTGCAACGGCGTAACTGTGCACCTCGACCAACGAACGTACCCAGACGTACTCCTCGCCAAAGATACCTCCATAGTTTACAATATGGGTAGGTGTATTCCCAGTCCCGCTTGCAGAGAACAAGGTCAATACATCGTCATACAGCGTCGGTATAGGAAGCGAGTGCTCGACGGTGGTCATTCCTGGCTCGGAAGCAGGCTTGAGTCCAGAAGAATCGTTCTCTAGAGTGCGTGGATCTCTCACCATCAACAATGTATGTCAAGTCCCAATCAAAGTTCATCCCGCCTTCAGGGTACACGTTCATTTCCAGGTCCTTCGCCACCTTGATGAGGCGTTGGCGGGAAGCACTGATGATAGCGGTTAGCTGTCTGTGCAGGTAACAGGGTGAATGAATTAGAATTGTGCATTTACCGAGACGGAATATTGTAGTTTTTGTATGAGAAGGCGTAGGGTCCTGCTTCCACTTTCAAACGAATAAGAGCTGATCGGGCCTCGGCGTCGTCAGCGATGTCTTGATGATATCCCGCCTCTCCTGCCCCATAGATGATGGTCCCAGTTGTGAAGATGCGGGGACCGAGCATTAATCCGCTTTCGACCCGAACCCTCTCGGTCCACGTATCCACAGTGTCTGAAGACGGACTGCGAGCAAAACGCCAGCGAGTATGTCAATAGCTTTTCGACAAAGCAAGAGAGAAATAGCCTTACTTATGCATCGTGGTGCACCCATAGGCTAGGAAAGCCAATTGTTCCCAGGAGGATGCGACGGTATCCGCCCCATTCCAGTGAGCATGAACATCGACGAAACCAGGGACGATGACCCCTCCTTGAGCATCGATCACCTTGGCTCCCTGGGGAGCTACAAGGCCCTTTCCAACGAGTTGAATAACACCTCCCTGCATTATAATTGTTCCGTCGTGAACTATATCTTTCGCTTCGCTGCCGGTGGCCATGGTGACAAGGGTAGCGTTGATAATTACCAGGATATCAGCGTGACTTTGCGATGGATCAACGTCGCTCTTCGTCTCCCGACGAGCAACATCGTAAGCATCGTCGCTCAGCCGTCTGCTCTCGCTTTGGTGGTACACATGCACCTCCGTTACGTTGACATATTGTCGGACGCAGTCGATTCCAAAGGTAGATGGGTCACCTTGAATAGCAGACCGGCAGTGCTTCAACTGATCGACCTTGAGCGAGTGGAGGTAAGGCCCTACGCAAGTCCCATACGAGTTAGCCGTCTGAGAGCTTTGAAAGTTGATTACCAACATACCTAGGAACCAGAAAAGGGTGCTCCCGTCCCCTGACCATGTCAAATCGTGTCCGCCATCCAAGCTGACCCTAGCGAGTCCACGCGTAGCGTTTAGGCCAGGTTTGCTCCATAACTGCTTATCAACATCAGTTCCGTCCACAACATAAACTTGGAAGAAATCGACGAAAGCAGCGTAGCCAATTTTTGCTGGTGCTGTGCGCATGTGCGCACCAGATTTGACGCCATTGAGCACTCGTGGGGTCACAGCGAGCTCCACGGACATTTTGCCTTCCGCCAGAGTCTCAGCGGGATATTCTCCGGTCGCGTCGGGCTCACCCGAGATATCGATAACTGACGCCGATTGTGAGGTATGAGCGAGGATTTTGCAGGCACCGTCGACGAACTTGATCCTTCTTGGAGTCATTCTGGACACTCTCCGAATGTCTTTGATGGCGAAGGTTCGCTCTGTTGCGTTTGGCATCCCAAAAGGCGATGGAAGTGTAAGAGTTCCGATGTAAATACCAGGGTTGGCGGTGGCCACGACATGGCCGGTCATAGCATCTCCTCCACGGCGGATGAACGCAACGTGCCGATTTAGGCCCTCGCACTCGCAAATAACGGGACTATCGTAGCGACCGAGAGGAAGACCGCCAGATACCTCGAAGGCCATTTGGCGGGAGAGATCTGCAAGTTCGAAGGTGGAAAGGAAGATATCGGACCACCTGACGTGGATCACCAGGCTTGGCATGTGGGGTACGAAGGATGGAGAGTAGTAGGTAGCGTTTGGAACGACGACAGGAACCAGCTTCTCGCCCGTTTTGTGAGTCCGCGGGTCCTCGATGCCGAAAGAACGGTGTACTGTTTTCCCTCCCGCTCGGAAAACCGCATTGGAGCCCGTCTCGTCTACCGCCAGCTCCTTGAAAACGCGAATTCGTTGAACGTCGCGACTCTCCTCCTTCAATAAGTCCGTTTCCGATATTCGAGTTTCAGCGAGGCGTTTTTCGATCGTCGCCTTGAACAGAATCTTTGTGGGCTCTCCATTTCCAACCCTCTCTCCGTCCCTATTGACCAATAACGAAACACGCCAAAGGGATCCACCCGCCCAGATAACGACAGCGTCGTCGGCCTGGGTAAACGCAAATGATGGGTAGGTTCCCATGGGAGCGGAAATGGGCGTGGCGTCGTATGTAAGACCGTACCAAATGTTACGGATAGTGCCGGATACAAGGTCTCTGTAATGACCAAGTCAGATTCCACCAACAGTTGATTCCATTCCAAGAAGAGCTCACTTCAAGACCAATGCTTCTTTGTCTCGAACTCGGCGGACGAACGCCAGAGTGCGCCCGTCATGAGATAGCTCCGGGCGAGAGGCACTACCGGGAGATGCGCTGACCAGCTTTTCTGTTGCACCAGTAGTCAAGTTTCGGGCAAATATTGCATATATTCCTTTGTAGACATCTGGGCTTAAAGGGTCAGACCCTTGTGGCCGCTAGTCCTCTTGGCCTTGACACTCACCTTTACTGTACTCAAAGGCCCCGTCACTCTCCTCGGCTACATTCTTGGAGTATATCACCCGGTCTTTACCCCACCACACAAACTGCTCCGGGCCTATTTGCTGATCGGGATATTGTTCCGGTTTCCAGCCAAAAGGTAAGCTGCGACCGACAACTCGCATGCCGTCTCCGGGTTTTATAGGGGTTTCAGACAGCGGTACTTCGTAAATCCATCCCTCCCCGGCACCCAGCGACCTTCCAGACGTGTACCATTTCGTTGCGATAACCTAGACGGCGTCACTCAGTAGGCCGTACAGCAGCGGGAATCAAGCGAGCACATACCTTGTCTCCATCAGGATGAAAACGGGCATCTGATACCCATCTGTATGTCTCGTTCGTTACTCTATGAGTTTCGGATCTTCCTTCCCGTAGCAGCCGTCTCTGACGTTTGTTGTCATCCTCCTTAAAACCTTGAGCCAACCAACTTTCATCCTCTTCCTCGTGAGCTAAAGCTTGCAAAAGGCCTTGATTGAGAGGATAAGCAGTTTCCGCGCCGTGATCGTAGGAGCGCAAAGCTGCTGCTCGGCAGCCTCTCCACGGCATCGTCCATATATTTTCTACACCAAGGCCTGCGTCTGAACGAAAGACTAGCTTCCGACCGTCTGGAGAGAAATGTGGGTCTGAATCCCATGGAACACCGAGAAGGATTGGATATGCCCGCCATCGGGTCTGACCATCCAACCTTCGCAAGGCGTCAGATGGCAGACAGTAGAGGTCACCTATTGCGTTCAATAGGGATCAGTGATCAAATTTGAAATGAGGCGTACTTCTACGTACCAAGCATGTCAAAAACAATCTCTCCGTCGGGAGATATGTCGAGCCTCAACCACGTTCCCTGCTCTACATCATACTCGAGTTTTCTGGGATGAGCAAAGTCGGTGGAAATATCCCAAGGTTGCTGAGGCCGAATAGGCCATATATCATCCTTCCAGCCATATGCTTTGTCTTCTTTCACACCGGTAATTATTGAATTGGAAGTCGGATTTCGGGACGGGGTCGTGACAAACTTGCTAGGGAGTTGGGTGCGGAGAAGAACGAAAATTGCACAGATAGCGAGTGCGGTCCTCATGACGAATCCGCGACCATTTATTTTCTTTGAGGTCGACTGCGCTCCATTATTGACATCAAGCTCCTTCTCCAACGAGTCGTGTGATGAGACACACGAAGTCTTCATGTTGGGCCAACAGCGTCCTCGGAAGGGTGCAACTCGCTCTCAACGAGTGGAGAGACTTGTGTAGCCGTCTTGTGTAGCCGTCAAGGAAAGCAACGAGGGAATCAAAGGGGATAAGTGGATGGAGGGTGCAAGACGATGCAGGGGATGGTCGCGGCCAAACGAACAAGGAAAGACGCTGGGAACGAGAAGCAACAACAAACTGGCGGCATTGAACGCCGAATCATGCTTCGTTACAACGGACCGCGTGGAGTAGAGATGAGATGACTAGCCACAACACCTCTAATGACCACATTTGCACGAAGATATTGGCACTTATCGTCTATTACGGCTGGCGGTAGCAACTTGTCCTCCACTCGCTCCTACCCTCTTGATCTCCTCTTCATCAAGACCAGCCTCCGCTAGGATCTTCTCCACTTCCTCGAGGACGGGCTTGTATGAAGCTGTAGTACGATGTGGAGGTTGAGTATTTACAAGGGCCGAAGGCAGACCTTCTTCGACTCACCGTAGCGTTCTTCAGCCAAGGCGAACCCGTCCCGTCGCAGCAATTTTCCTTTGTTATCGCTGCTTGCATAAGCCTTTTGGGCCCAGTAGTCCTCTGACACGTGGGTTAGACGGTGCTTAGCTTCGTCTGTCACAACTTACTCGAGCGGGCATAAAACATAGCTAGCGTCTCGCCAGGGAGTGGGGTGCTAATCTGATCCTCCGCCGACCTCGTACTGTCTTTGGACGACCCAAGAAATTCGTTGGCTTTTGCTCTCAATTTGCTTTTATCCTCCTTGTGCAAGCGTTAGAGTAGGCCGCACATCCATGGCACCCCAGCTCACCTCAACATCATTAGATTCTGGAGCCAGTGTACCAGCGACAACAGCATCCACGTCTGCATCGTCACCTGACCCCCCTTCAGCTTGGCCTTCTTCTTCATCTTGACCCTCATCTTCGTCGTCGTCGTCATCGTCGTCGTCGTCGTCGTCCTCGCTATCAGACTCTGCATCGTGGTCAATAGTGACATCAAGCGGACGGAGGCACGTAAAAGTATCCATCTTGTCCAACTGTATCGACCAAAAGTCGTCTAATGCTGATTCATCTCAAACGTAAACACATTAACGAGCTGATCAATGTGAAACTACTCACTATATTCTTTTGGACCATGTTCAAAGATCCCACCATATCTACGGCAGGTAGTATTGTTAGCTCAGAACCTGGTTACAGGCTTTTTGAAGACTCGCACATGTATAACGTATTCCTCAATACAGCGAGCATCGCATTGTAGCGCTGGAAGGGAATTGGAGGCTGGTCTGGGTCATCCGACATCGCGAATATAGACTGTGGTGTCGGTTCCATTGGGGATATTGGAGTTGCGGCTGGGATGGCTTCGTTGTCAGATGGCGTTTCCTCTTCCTCCTCCTCTTCCGCATATTTCCGAATCTTGACGTTAGATTGGATATCAGTTACTTGAGATACGAAGTTAGATAGAAGGCGTACCTCGGGGAGTGGATTTTTGGCTTTCTCTTTCTTTTGGCCTCCTATTTTCTTTTTCTTTTTGAGGCCCATGCTGACCCATCTCCCATTGCCTGCGGTCTGGTACCCAAACCTTGCTCCGGTTTTCAGTTTTGATGAATTTCAAGCCAGAACTCGACTTCTCACATGTCGTTGTAGAAGACGCTGTCAAGCTGCTCTTCATCCTTATCCACATCGCTCACACCTCCAAAAAGTACTCCTTGTGCTTTCGCGGCCCAAAGGGCCATGGAACAGCCACTTCGAGCAGGTGTCGGCGCATACCCAATTTTCTTGCGCTTCTCCCATTTAATCTCTTTAGGGTTCACCGACATCCTAAATAGTAACGTAAGAGGAGTATCGCCGGAGCACAACCAACTGACGCACTTCAGAAACCAAGTATCTTCTAAAGCAACGCCAACTGGCCGTTTGCCTTTATCATAAGTCTTGGTATAACCACCTGGGGGGAAATAGGACGTTTAGCTTCAAAGTAGCTCCAGCGATCGAGTTACGGACCGTGCAAAATCACGCCTTCTGCAATAGGCATGAAGCTGACAAACATAATTGAACTCGATAACTTCAATACACTCACGACAAGATGAAGACTTACGAGAAGCCGCTTCTCGAATGAGGCTGTCTATCATTGGGGCCAAACATCACCTGAGCCCACTTGTACTCCTGCGTGTCGAACAGCCACAGGTCATTTAAGTAATTGGCTGGCATCCGCGTCAGATCTTTCCTCTTTTCGGAAATGATCGCAGAAGGGAGCACGCACTCCTGACGCCAATATCGACAAACCCCCCAAACAACACAATAAAATGCTTCCATAGGACCATTCGATGTCCAGACCTTGCGACGGGCTTGATCTTAGTTTCGATGCGGTCCCATGAGTGGGTTGCGACATCGAACACCCAGAAGTCTCTGTAAATACATTCCATAAGTAGTTTCTCCTGGAGATAGCGGAGTGTAGGATGCGTACCTATAGTGGTGGAACGTATTTTGGGACAGAGATGAAAATTCCCCGCCTATAAGTGGTGGGTCAGAGACCGCCGGCCTGAGTCAGAGGTTGTTGGCAGGTCTTTTCTCGACTAACCAAAGAGAAAAAGCTTTCCTCCACCAGCCGGTGATGCAACTACGCTGTGGGCGGATCTTGGCCCTGGTGAGTTGGGGGAGGTGTAGCAGCGCCACTCGTCCTGACTCCAACATGGGGAAGGATGAGCCATATCCACGTGTCAAAGAGCATAGCGTCAGACCATATAAGACATACCTTCTCAGGCGCATACCTAAAGACGTCATTGTAGAAATGCTAGTAATTAAGAGACGCGCTTTAGTCCGGAGAAGTGACTAGGAACGAACTCAGACCGACCGCTTTCCCGTCCTCGGAAAAATACTCTCCACCGATGAACCTAGGATATATACTGGTAAGCAATCAAATTAGCAATATCATATTGCATTTACCAAAGGTGGTTGCCACTTGGGCAAGGTGTCAAGGTCGCGTTAGCTCTCCTAGTGGGAGGGCCCGCAACCATCTCTTCGTTGACTTTATGCTTTGCCTCCCATTCCTTGGCAAGCTGGATTTTCAAGGGTAGTTAAAAAATTCTGAAGAAGTTTGGGAACGATCTACTTTACTTTCTCGAGAATTGCATCCAAGTCTTCCTCGTCACCAGCACCGGGGCGTACTGGTCCACCTTTGGTTTTCTTCGTGTCGCGTTTCTCAGCCTTCTTCTCGGCCTTTGCTTTCTTTGCTTCTTTGGCCTTAGCCTTCTCCGTTGAGACTCCCTTCTTCTTACCCATCCTTGGTTGTTGTGGGACTGGCGGGTGGCAGGGGCAACATCGATGTGGGAAGTCGATTCGCACCGCTACCCTGAAATGAGCTCGCTTCCAGTAACAATATTAACCCTTCCCCCTACCCCAGGACCCGCCTGAGCAAGCTGATTCACTCCAGGATTCCGCACTCCGGACTAACAGACGAAGAAACGGTGGAAACAAGTCTCGCGAGCTGTCTGGCCGAGCACGCAAACGCAGGCTAGTTCCTGTTGCCTAACGGGACAACTCTCAAAGCAACCAACCGAGGCGGGTAGAATTGCTGCATACTCATAGATTGCAATTCCATTCAGGTCTATTAACAGGCACTCTATCTACGGGCCGTATTTGAGTTGTGTTAAGGTACAATTCTGCCCATATGGAACATCCGAGCCCGTCTGCAAATACAGCAGGTATTGACCGCTCACGGACGTAGGGCAAGCCAAGAACCAGGACTGAGCACCCCAAGGACTCGCACTCGTAACGCCCCCACCTGTAGACGGCCAAGTCCAATAGTTGCTCACAATGACACCAATCTCAAATATCAGATCTTTGTAAGATGCGGTGGGGCTGCTGGAATCGTTGTAGATGTTTAGGTAGTCCTTGTACTGACATCCAGGTCCGGGTTCAACAAGGTAGACGGTGCTTCCGGCTAGTAGGGGAGAACAAACGCCGGTACCACCGACGACGGCTCGTCCGTCTGAGGGAATAATGCTATTAAGAGGTGACCTTGTAGAAGATCCGTTTCAGACCCACCACTTCGTTTACACAAACGCAGGCCAGTTACCGGAGTGTCCGGAGTCGAAGCTTTTACCGGTATTGATGTATATGTGGGAAGATTGGTGTAGCAGCTTGTCACACTCGCACTGGTGGTGGTCGTGGTCGCGGGGGTTGTTAGCGTCCAAGTTGTGGATGTTGTCGTTCCCGGCAAGCATTGGCTGTACCCTGTTTGTAAAGTAGTTATTCTCAGTAAACAGGCTCGGTCAGGAACTTTAGTACTTGCATTCATTCAACCACGTGCAGACTCCGACGTCACACGTTGTGGGTCCCGGCCATGATACGCCTCCGCATTGGCCCCACAGAGCACTGCCAGCGTGGGCACCACTGATAGTCGCTGCACAGATGGTAGCAAACAAAGCGATTTTATGCATGGTGATGTTGATGGGGTTGCCATTCTGAACTGCTCCATATTTATATAAGTAGGCTGAAGGTATCGGCGCTTCTAAGCCGCGAAACATTGTTCAAGGAAGAATACCGCCAAGCCGTCGGCTAAGCTCGAGGCTTCTCTCCGCTCAAGACGGGTGGTTAAAATCCTTGTTCAATTGCATCCTCAGCCGTGAATCCAGAAAGGGGTGGGCAAACGTTCGGGTTCACTTCGGTCATCACCGCGGGGGCCCGTCGGCCTCGAAGCATGCTTGCTTCGTGACAGGAAGATTCCGGGTGATCGAGTGATTAGAATCAAAGGGAGTTGGGTAAGGTACGCGAGAGGAGAAGCTCGGGTTTCAGGAAAAGTCTGGTCGTTAATCGGTATGTAATATTGTGGCCCAAGGGAGACTGCGGGAATGGACTGCAAATTAGCTCGCCCGAGTAAGCTGACGAGTGTTCTGAGATCTTTTTGGGAGTCTTGGTGCATCAATAAAACCCATTGCTGATTAACTACTGGATTGTTTTCAGGTTCAAGTGCACAAGCCAGGTTTCCTCTTGGTGAATATTAGGACGAAGGACACGGAGTTCTCCGCTGCGTGGTAAACTCTGCCGGGGATACCGCAGCTACGTCAGACAGGTGAAAGCCCCATCAAACAACCCCAAATCTTGCCTCGCAGCTGCTGGACTCCTCGAGGTGTGGCGTTCACCACGATGATTTGGCCTTTCTCAAGATGGTTCGGAAAGGTAAGCACATTCGCCTACTTAACTCCCTTCAGCTGTTGACCCACTTGCACTCCTCCATGGTCCTACCACGTATCTCCATAACATTCAAACAGAAGGACGACCCCGACGACTATGAACGGGTCTTGGCCAGCCTCTCTCTCAGCATATCTTCCGCCCAAACCCGTCTGTCTGAAATTAGGCTGAGGGAGAGAAGGTCGACGCTGTTGGTGACGCTCTATGCAATTGGGTTCTGGATGCTCTACCTCCTCCTGTGGTGGACAGTCCTGCCCCGTTATCAGCTATGGGCCTATCACTCTAGGGATGATAGAACCATTCAAAGCATCATCAAAGGTGTGCCGGCTGTGGTTGGACCTATCTTGTGAGTGAGGGCTGGGAAGGCGTGGCACTTCTTTCAATCTGAACTGACACCTGCGCCCGTAGCATTCTCTTTATTCGGCGTCTAGTCCAACTCTGGTATGCTCGAAAGGGAGATCAAGAAGGTTAGCCTCAAGCCTTATGGCACCTTTCTCGGTGGATGTTGTGCTCAGCCCTCCTGATAGAAAAGCAGCTCAAGGCACTTATGGCCGAGCAACGCACCAAGATTGAGGAAATCAAAAAGAAGACAAATTATTACTCTACTAAGAATTTATTGGATAGATATGATGACTCTCCTTCTCGAAAGGTATGGTCGCGCCTTCCTTCTTATGCAGAAATTACTAAACTTGAGATGACGTTTCAGCAACCAATACCCGTCAACGGACCTAGCACCCCTGTCGTGCCCGGAGGTTTGCGCCAGAGACAGTCAGCTGCTATGAACGGTACACCAGCTTCCGCGCCACCAACAGCACCGCTTGCTATTCAGGGCCAGGGACGCCTTGCTACTACTCCAAATAGGCCTTCTCCACTCCAGAATTCCCAGCTGCTGCAACGTGCGTCAAAATTCGGTGCCGGATCCAACTCCAATTGACATCACGTTCTGTTGCAGCCACCCCTCAGCAGCTACCACCTCCTCGAAAGCAATGGTTCGACAAGGTAGCCGACGCTCTCTTAGGCGAAGACAACGAATCCTCCAACTCGAAGTTCGCATTGATCTGCGAGAATTGTTTCAACCACAACGGCCTGGTGAAGGAGGCCGAATTCGATGACATGAGTGCGTGATTCCAACTTCTAAACAACGTTCGCATCGATCTCATAGTCACCTGGAATTGCCTTTCTTGTTCTATAGAGTATGTCTGTCCCAAGTGCGGTCACTTCAATCGATCTCCTAGGCAGAAGCGTGAGCTCGAAGAAAAGCACGCTCGTGGGGGCCGTGCACTTCGAGCCGTTAACCGGAACCAAGAGTCTCCACCACCCACAGCGATGTCATCTTTTCCTAATTCTCCTGAACCTTACCGCTCGCGCTTCGGGGATCAAACCTTCTCTGGACTCTCTAACATTCCTGAGCCCTCGCCTTCACCGAGCGACCGAGATAGGTCCAGTAGTCGGCCCAGGGGAAGCGATGAGGACGGCGACGCCGAAATGCAGAACGCAGCGGATACCTCTATTGGAGAAGTAGACATGGATCAGGGTGTTGGTCCGGCTATCAAAGTCGACTAACTAAATTAATGTTGGACGTTATAGCGTGTGGTGGGCAATGTGGTTTCTTTAGCGTCTCCCCTTCGTTTGTTATTGTAACAGCAGTCCCTTCGTAAAATTGTGCGAGCGAGTCGTGTCTCCACTTGAATCTGCTCTGCTTAGCTACGTCAGGTCAGTATGCCTGCTGTTCTCTGTTTAGCCTTCAACGACGCTAGCAGCAAGATTCGAGATCGTAACATCGTGGAGGGGCGTGATTGTTCCCATGAGTCCTGCATAAACTTCGTCACGCGTTGGAGGAATTCCATGGACCAGTACATGTTGAGTAGGGATGACAATCTAAACGCGGCCCCAAGCACCACAAATTATTAAACCCCGATATTCCAGGACAGATAGAACGGACAGGATCGCTTGATGCAGGAACGTCACTACAACGAGTACCTGAATGCCTTGTTCTCCAAGTCTGTGATGTCGAGGAATTGGATCGGAACCTTGTACTTGACGGTGCTGCCGTCTTCCTGGACTCGCTCGATGTAGCCAAATTCGTCGTACTCCTTACCAGACTCGAGTTTCTCTCGGTCGCGACGCTTGTTTTCTGAGGATAGATACCAGCGAATGATAAGAATTAGGATAATGTCGCCGACGTATGTCATCTAAGATATCGAAGTTGAGCGTTAGAAATGATGAAAGTACAAAAACCCGGACGGACTTACGAGCTGAATGATCCACGGAACAGTGTTCCTTGGGCGATATTTCTCCTTCCAGAATTGCGAACAGAGCATTTGGCCTTGGTAATGAAGTATCAATGGAAGCCCTCGAGGGTTGAACAGTAGAATATTAACCTACCCAAAGAGTACCCAACAAGGAAGATTGCATTTACGGTCATTTTCTGGTTACAAAGTAAACAATTAGCTCGAGTACCATATGTAATATTCCGCGGGTAGCTCACCTTGGTATGGCCGGCAAATGACACTGCACACAAGGACAGAATCATGATGAAGCCCACTCCGTTCGTCGAGATCAGGTAAATGCCAACTAGAAGACCGGGCTTGGCGGACCAAGGCAGGAAGAGAAGAAGGAAGCACGCGATAGACGAAGGTATGAATCCGATGATGCCTATGAAGGTATGAGAATTCGGGTAGCGGCGGATGAAGATAGTACCAATTGTAACGCCGATGATCATGCCGACGCCTTTTGGTACACTGAGCAAGGTTGTCTCGAGAGTGTTGAACCCGTAGCCAGAAATGATGATCTGGTAGACGACACCAATACCGCCTTGAAGGTTCGCGATGGCCGCGAAGAAAAAGAAGAGCCAAGTTTTGGGGTCTTTGATAGCTTCGATGAACCTAGGGAGAGTCTTTGTGTGAATAATAGAGTGAAGGACTAAAGAGCCTCGGGTGATACTCACTGATATTTCTTCCAAGCCTTGGTCTCCACACCGTTCTGATTGATTCTCAGTCGCTGGACAACGAGGACCTTCTCTTCTTTGGTGAGGAACTTAGCGTTTGCGGGATTGTCTGGCATGTACCAAAAGTAAAGGATAGAGACGACGAGACTGGCGATGGAGGTGATGATCATGAACCACTGCCATCTTGAAGAGTGGAAGAAGTCAGCGGGAAGAGGTCCATCAAGCCAGAGCTATCACGGACGTACTGTCGTGGATGGGCTTTCGCATCCATATGTGCAACACCGAAGGCGATGAAGCCTGAAAGAATAAGAGCGACGCCGTTACATTGGAACGTCCAAGAGATTCGTTGAGTCGATTCAACACGGGTGTAGAACATGGTCATAATAGTCATGATGCCGGAAGTGATGCAGCCCTCTGAAGCTCCTAGCAGGAAACGAAGGGCAACTTTGGAAGCAATGAGCGCCGCAAGTCTAGCTTAAATAAGCGTCGGCACTCACAAAGTCCCCCATAATTTTTACAAGCGGCTTGAAGGCCCATACAAACAGCCCAAAAGAAAATATTGGCGGCAATGTATTTGCCGATAGGAAGACGTTGCATGAGGTACGCGTGCGGCCAAACGAATATAATATACCCAATGTAGAATGCTGTGCTGAGATTGTTGAACTGGTTTGCGTTGAGGTGGTTGTCCGGGATGACACCGAGAATGGAGGACGATGCCAGAGATCCCCTAACAAGAGACACACCCAAATGATGTGAGGAAAATGCGAAGAGCAGATGAATGACTTCACTTACTTGTCAATGAATTGAACTATGCATGATGTGCGTCTATTAATAGGCATGTTCAATCGGAGAGATCGCGGGTCCACTTACGAGTATAGAGGGCAAACAAAAGCGGAAGCATATGCCAGTCGAGCTTATTTCGGACCTTCCTAGCGACTTCTGGATCCATTTCTGCGTCCTCTGCATGGCCAGAGAGCAACTCGGCTACAACATCGACACCTTTCTCGTCTTTTGCGACCTCGAGACTGGAGTCGCCGGTCACCGGCACCTTTTCATCGGAGATGGAGGAAGAGGAGCGGTTTGATGGACGGATGGTCGGAACTTCTTGGGTGGCCATTACGACGTTAGTAGCGACGAGTTCGTGAGGGAGGGAGGAGGGCAAACTGAAAGCCGACCTTCTGCTGCATTTTTGCTGGGATATTTTATAAGCGTCGAAGAATGAAGGAGCAGGAGTAAGAAAGTTTATATGAGGTCTTCTGATGATGCCGGGGAACTCGACCCTTCTTATCGGATATCTTGGCGTTGTCGAATGCCTGCGAAACCGCCATCCCTCTAGAAATCCCTGTTCCAATAGGTCTGAGGAACAGAGTAAGCGGATCAAGGGGGAGTACCATCTCATTTTACGATGTGTAGTAGAGTGCTGTATTTCCCTGGCTCTTCACCCAGGGTGCCCGATATGCCAACGGGGACCTCTAGCGTGAGGGATGGGAGGCGTAAGCCGGTATTGCCGGTCTGAGAGCCGAGATTGTCAGGTCTGAGCTCCATGCTCTTGTGCATGATATCCCTGAGGAATCCTTAATCACGATTGGTCTCGAGGAAGTGAACTGCGGTGGAAGACGACTTGTGATGACAACTTGGGCTCGGGCTTGTCAGGATTTGTCCCTGCCAATGATCATTTGGTAGAGACCATCCCTTTGCGCCACCCGACCAATTGAGACACTGGGCTTGGCGCGCACGGGCCGTCATCGAGATGAACTTCTCGAATCGCCTCAACGTTTCACCTATCTAGCCTCGGCTTGGTCTGTGGTTGATTGCTCGATACGTTGAGTGGATGATATCGGCATGCACACAAGATTGGAAAAGAAGCTCCCTTCTGAAATACTAGGCACCCCCAAGACGTTCCCTTCGTATCACAGAAATTAACAGAAGAGAGAAGCACATAGTTGTTGCTCGGTAGGCCTCACTTGTCCACTTCGCTCTCTTGCACTCCACCATAATTACAGCAACAAAGCCGCTATGATCAAGGTCTTGGATGTACCGATCTTTGTCAACTGACTTTCAGATCCCAGAGAAGAGTCGACAGTCAGCGAATCCACAGCTACACCAACCACCCCCGGTAGCAGTACCACACCAATCATTCAATTCCATCCTCGCCACCAATCACACCGGACGACTCGGTCCCAGGGAGATTTGCTCGGTGGTGGGTGGAAGAAGGTCTCGCGCTGGCTTGCTTAAGATGGATAAATCGCGATGGGGAAACCCATTTATTTGTAGAACAAACTATTGTGGAGGGCGGTATCCACTACCAACTCGTTGCAAATTCACGCTTTTCTAGTGTTAGGTCCTGAAAGGCTCTTTTTGGGGGCGGCTTTTCTTGCTGCTTATATATGGGGTGCTTAGCTCGTCACGTGAGCGGGGGTACGTCTTTGGAGAGTCTACACTATGCATCGCGCCCAGCCTGCGTAGCAGCCGTCCGCCAAACCTTCCAGTCCAGCAATAATAGGAGGACAGAACCCAAGGAAATGCAAGATATTTATGCGAGGTTTCTCATCCCGTCGGGGAGCCGCCGGCTCCTGACGTCCCGGCGGTCACCCATCAATCTCAGGTTTTCGGAAGCTAGGAAATCGGGTTCTGGCTTCTTAGGCTAGTGGCATTGGGCTCTCTTTTTGAATACGAAAGGAGCGGGCCGAACCGTGATCGGTCTTTCCGACGAGACGGCGGTTATTAATTTTCTGGACAATGACGGCGCCGCCGGGGACCGGGAATCCCATAACTTTCCGTTCTACTCCGTGACGGAAGAAGCTCGGGCGGCAAGTAAGGCTCACATTTAAATCTTAGCTGCACAGCCTCTTAGGATTCGACCCACGCCAACAATGTTTCACGATTGCGTAACTCTCAACGCACCTCGACGAAATTCCGGTTCTAAGAATCTCCCCAGCCCCTAGAGTCGGCTAACCGCAATTTATCAGTCAGGCCGGGGGAAAGCGACTAAATGATATTACAGTGAGCCTGGATCGCTCGTTTGGTTCACCTATGGTATCAGTTCTCCTATTGGAGCTCAACAATCCACCCTTCTTCCATGAAGATAACCTCTTTAATGCCTGCTAGTTTTACCGCATGTGTCAAAATTTTGATTCTTTCCTTCTGAACTTGATCATTGGCTCACTTTCTACTGACCACTGGAAGATTTCCGCAACCTCATCGGTGGACTGCTTTGCTTCGCTCGCTTTCTGCGCAGTCTCTTGGCGCGTAAAAACTTCAATGGACTACCCGTTTTGGGCGTTGGATGACATGGGAGCTAAATGCTTCTTGACAGCTTTTCCACAGAAATGAACGTTCATCCCGGATCCGCCGACTGCGAGAGCAAACTTGTGAATATAAAAGATTTCCCTCTCCTGACCTTTGAAGAGTGCAAGACAACAATGTTCCCTTCAGCACTCTTGTTCACGATTGGTCTCTCTTTGTCTTTGACCGTCAAAGCTTCCACTGTCGGTCCATGGCAACAATGTGGTGGGTTCGCGTATACAGGTTCGACTGAATGCGAACCGGGATACTTTTGCACCTATTTGAATGACTGTGGGTCCAAATATGACCTTCATGGCCTTTTTGACCACTTATCCTGGGCCATCCTTAACCAGATTATAGTCAATGCATCCCCGGTGGAACAACAAACGACGCGATTTCAACAACAACGCCAACCCCAACGTCAACTCGTTCCTCAAGCTCGACTTCAAGGACCGCGACTACGACATGTCCCTACGCCATCGCCCGTGTCACAGGCACCCCTATTGGGGCCATTACCGAGGGGACACCATTCTACGGTTACTACCTCCAGCGTGACTCTACGAGTAGGTCATCCGCTTTTTCCTCTCGGATCGTTTTCTAACGGCCTTTATTCTTAGCGAACGAGGCAGTATTGATTCCTGATCCCTTTGCACCTCAAATATTCTACGGTACCTCAATCTATCGTCTAGAATATGTCAGCACCGGCGCGACTTGCATCAGTCGAGTCTATCTTCACATTGCCCAGTCGTCGCCCTCAACCCTCTCCTACAAACAAATTTATTGGCGTCCCAACGTCGGCACGACCTTCTCTTGGAAGCCGGATCCTAACCAAGCCCTTCAGACTGTCACAACAAACAACGGATACTCGCTAAACTGGGGAGATCATGATTGGTTCTTAGCATGCTTGCAGGACGGCAAGTGGAAGGTCTATCTTCAGACGGGTAGCGACGCCCCGGCTGGCGTCACTTGTGTTGCCACGCAGCTCAAACTGGGTCTTGTCGTAGCAGAGTAAAGTTATTCCGTATATCGGGCTCGCTAAACTACTTCTCAAACTTATACGGAAATGATAGCACCCAAAATAAAAAAGACCCTTTGCATATATTTGCTTGGTGACACTAACCTGTAGGCGTGGTTAGGTTTGGTCTTGTAATTAATTTCTCGATACGCGGGGTTCATGATATCGGCATGCACACAAGATAAAAAAGGAGTGCCATTGGGTTATACGAGGCGCCTTCAGGACATTTCTTGTCAAAGAACTCGCTCGGTCTACCTTAGGAAGACAAGATAGAAGTTCAGCCTCCGCTCAACGGGCCTTGTCAACCTTGCTCTTTTGCACCCCACTGTGATTACAGTAACAGGCCCGTCAAGGTCCTCGATGCAATGACTCTTTCAACTCATTTCAGAGCCCGGAACACGCAACTAGCTACCCCATAGCTGCAAATTACCCCCGGCAACAATACTACACCGATGATTCAACTCTTCCTAGCTACCGATTACACGGGACGCTCTTGTCTCGAGCAAATTTGTTCCTTTTCGTATGAAAGAGATATATCGCCCCCAGATGGGTCAACTATGATGGATACTTAGCTTGGAGAGAGCCAGTCATTGTAGGAAACACTTTTATGGAGACTAGCGTCTGTCACCATTTCGTTTTGAAGTCCCCCCTATTTGTACTCTTGAAATTTTATCCCCACCGCTACGTAAAAGGTCTCTATGTCGAGGTGCGTGGGGGTAATTACCTCCCCGTCTTACGCTGTTATCAGTCCGCAACGGAGACTAAGTTGGGACGCAGCTTTCTTGCAGCGCTGCCAAGTAGATGATTGGAACCTCCTTACTCAGCTAGCCTAGGGATAAACTAGTCCTGCACGGTAACGGCCCGCTAGACTGTTGAATAAAGTAAGAAATGGAGGCTTGGGTTTGAGGAACGACAAGATATTTATGAGGGTCTCTCAGATCCTGTTGATCTCTCATTCATACTCAACGGCTAGCCATTTCCCGTGTCGCGGTGATCACCCAGGGCTCGGAAGTAAGAAGGCCGATTCTGGTTTCTTAAGTATTGTTGTATACAGTTCTCTTTGGAAATACTAAAGCAGTGGCCGGGGCCGTGAGCGGTCTCGGCGACGAAACAGCGGTTATTTATTCGCCGGACGACGGTGGCGCAGGCTCGAAAGCCCGTAACCTTCCGTTTGACTCCGTGGCGGAAGGAGTTCGGCTGTGGGTAGGAACTCGGATTTGAGTCTTGGTTGCACAGCCTCTTAAGATTCGACCGCTGTCGACAATGTTTCATAATTGCGTGATTCGCCGCAAACCATCAATGAAAACCCAGTTCTAAGCATCTCTGTACCACTATAGTCGTCCGACAAAATTTCATCAGTCGGGAGGAGCCAGGCAACGATGAATTGTCACTATATAGAGGCCGCATAGCCAGTTCGATTCACCCAGGAACTACTCGCTCTGCTGCTTTCAGTTCTCGTTCAGGGCTAAAAGCACCACCGTTGAGACGATCTCTCTTATTTTATTTAGCTTTCCGGAATGCAGTAAGATCTGATTCTTTTCTTGCGACTTGATCATGTGTTCACTTTCCTCCTGTCCCTGGGACATTTCCGCGACCTCGTCGGTAGGTTCCTTCGCTTCTCCGCGCGGTGCCTTGGCTTGGCTCGTAAAACATTCAGTTGACTGCACTTTTGGGGCATTAGATTCAGCTAACAGACATGGGTTCCTGACGGCCTTTCCACACAAACAAAGGTTCGCCCCATATCCACTGACTCCAAGAGCTGGCCCGTAGATTTAAAGAGTTTCCTCCAGTCTCTAAATAACGCAAGACAACAATGTTCTCTTCAGCACTCTTGTTCGCATTTGGTCTCTCTTTGTCTTTGACCGTCAAAGCTGCGACTGCCGGTCCATGGCAACAGTGCGGCGGGATCACGTACAAAGGTCCTATTGAATGCGACCCGGGATGGGTTTGCACGTATCAGAATAGCTGTGGGTTCAAAGACAACCGTCAGAGCTCTTTGACCGCTTATCCTGGACCATCCTTAACCAGATTATAGTCAATGCATCCCCGGCGGAACGACCAAAGCCACGACTTCAACGCCAACGTCAACTCGTTCCTCAAGCTCGACTTCAAGGACCACGACTACAACACAGTGTCCCTATGCCATCGCACGTGCTACAGGCACCCCTATTGGGGCCATTACCGAGGGGACACCATTCTACGGTTATTACCTCCAGCGTGACTCTACGAGTAGGTCACCCGTTTTATCCTCTCGGATCGTTTTCTGATGGCCTTTATTCTTAGCGAACGAGGCAGTATTGATTCCTGATCCTTTTGCACCTCAAATATCCTACGGTACCTCAATCTATCGTCTAGAATATATCAGCGCCAACGCGACTTGCATCAGTCGAGTCTATCTCCATATTACCGCTTCCCCGTCATCATCGCCCTCCTACAAACAAATTTATTGGCTCCCCAACAATGCTCTGACCTTCTCTTGGAAGTCAGATCCTAACCAAGTCCTTCAGACTGTCACAACAAACAACGGATACTCGCTAAACTGGGGAGATCATGATTGGTTCTTGGCATGCTTCCAGGGCGGCAAGTGGAAGGTTTATCTTCAGACGGGTAGCGACGCCCCGGCTGGCGTCACTTGTGTTGCCACGCAGCTCAAACTGGGTCTTGTCGTAGCAGAGTAAAGTTATTCCGTATATCGGGCTCGCTTAACTACTTCTCAAACTTGTACGGAAATGATAGTACCCAAACTAAAACTTAAAAAGGACCCGCTCGCATCGATTTGCTCGGCGGTACTGTCCTGCATCGGTCCATTCGGGATCTCCCATGCTCCTGAACATAGTTCGGCCCGACTCGACTCAAATTCTATTCATCAAGGACTCATAATTTCCCAGCCTTCCACGCTACCGAGATACCACGTCTCCTCTCTGACCAGCAACGGGATTCCATGTCCGCTCCTCCCATCCAATCACTCGGCTACCTTCGCACCATTTCCTTTCTCTTCCACTGTTGAGAGATCTTGAATCCAGTTCATACCGTAAGAGGAACCGTTCCTTGAGACAGTTCAACATCTCGACAGACCGGTGGAAAATTCCCGCGATCTAGTCGGCGATGCCCTCTTCTTTGTTCCTGCATCCCCGCAGCCACTCGAGCTTGGCAAGAAGGAAGTTTGGATTCGAGATGTTCGTTTCAATAGTTCCAAATAATGGGCATGGGATTCAGGTACCGACCTGACCGATTCTTAGCCTCTAGGAACACGGTTACATCCTACACACTTCCTAGAGTGTTGTCGACCGCCTCAACTGACCGCCTTGGCATCCGCCGTCCGCCGGCAGAAAGCTCGTGGTCAGTTCCCATTTCTCCGGACCACCTCATAAATACGGGAGTGCTAACATGATGGCTTGGGAATGACACAAGCCGCGATGTTTATTTCAAGTCTCACCCTCGCATTCAGCCTCTCCCTGGCTTCAGCCGCCAAGGCTGCCACCGCTGGCCCATGGCAGCAATGTGGTGGCATGACGTATAAGGGTCCAATCGAATGCGACCCCGGATACGTTTGCACGTACATAAATCCCTGTGAGAGAACTCCGATTCACCTAACGTAAGACCAAGACGCTAACCATCCGTTACATGGACCAGATTATAGCCAATGCCTTCCATCGACGACAACGACCAAAGGCACGACAACGACAGATGCTGGAACGACAACCGACTGCATCGCTCTCGGATGGTGCCCATCATCCAGCACAACAACGTCATCGAAAAGTACGACGACGACGACTTCGCTGTCCACCAGCAAGCCTACGACCACGACCACACCAACTACCACTCCTTCGTCGAGCACTTCGACCAAAACCGCCACGCAGACGTGCCCGTATGCTATTCCTCGGGCCACTGGTACTCCAATTGGAGCTATCACGGAAGGAACGGCTGTGTATGGCTTCTATCTTCAACGGGATGCCTCAAGTAAGTCCCTTGCTTGCCAACCACGTAGTCGCCTCTCTAAGTGCCTATTTCCAGCAAACGAGGTCATCTTGATCCCCGATCCCTACGCTCCGGAAATTTCCTATTCAGGTTCCATCTATCGCATGGAATACGTGGGCACAACTGGTAACTGTGTTAGCCGAGTATACCTCAACATCTATCAATCCGCGCCGTCGACCCTTTCCTACAAGCAGCTGAAGTGGTCTCCAAATATCGGCATGACCTTCTCTTGGAACGCAGATCCCAGTCAAGTGCTGCAGACTGTTGCGACAAATAACGGATTTACCATGAATTGGGGAGCTCATGACTGGTTCTTATCATGCCTACAGGGTGGTAAATGGAAGGTTTATCTCCAGACGGGCACAGATGTTCCTGCAGGTGTAACCTGCGTTTCCACACAGCTCAAACTGGGCTTGGTGGTTGCGGAGTGATACCTATTAATTTAGCTGTCAAATCGTTGCTCTTTTCCCCTTTGTGTCACGGACTAAATCAATATATCCCGATGAACCGGTTCTGGTCAATATATGGGCTGTGGGAATCTACCGCTTATTGCGGAGTGCACATCACCCATCTTGTCAAGTTCTGGTTTTAGTTGGCCTGATAGGGAGGGACGTTTGAATGCTACAGAGCAACGAAGACGTTATCAAGGAATAAACTTGCATTAACAAAAGAACGATAATGCATAGACAGCACGTCACAGATCAACCAAGCAGATGGGAACCAGGGGCTTAACGTGAAGTGGATGGTCAAGAGGGCAGAGCGAGCCAGGATGAATGTCAAACTAGTAAAAACAACAGGGGGAAGAAAGAAGAAAGCAAAAGCGAGCCTTGCACTCTGGGACCAAACTACGAAGACCTAGGAATTGAGGAGCCCTTAAGACTTGGGGGCACCACCGCGACCTCGAGCGGCGCCGCGGCCCCGTCCACCCTGAGCACCACCACGACTTTCGCCGGGTTGCATCCCGATAGCACCCCGACCTTCGCCAAAGGCGGGCGCACCGCCACGAGGACGAGGCGGGGGCCGTTCATCGCGTTCTTTCCTCCTCTCAACAGTGAGTCTAGGTGGTGCGCCCGTCGAACCAGGCTTAGCCTCCAGACGAATTCCACCTTCTCCGCCTGCGTGCGGTGGGAGGGAAGCCTGAATGGCCTTGCGGGCGGCGTCGATGGTGGTGAATTCGAGGAATGCGCAAGCTTTGTTGCGGACGATCTCCAGTTCTTTGATGGGACCGAAACGGGACGTTAAAAGGTCGCGCATGGCTTGTTCGGAGACGTTTTCTGTGACACCCTGATTAAGAGGAAACAATCAACATGCAGTGCGGCGCAGAGTAAATGGCGACATACCTTGACGAAGCATTGAGCGGTCGTGATTGCTTGAGGGCTAGCTTGCTCTTGTGCTCGGGTGCCATTAGGAGCAGGACGAGGAGAAGGTGCAGGAGGTGGAGTCTGGGGAGCGGCAGCGCTGACACCCTTGGCATCAGACGCGACGCTTCCCCACTTTTTGTTGTTGGAGGCGGCGAGCGTCGCCCAAGTTTTCGGACCTGTGGGTGCTGGTGGTGGAGGAGCTGGAGTTGGAGCGGGGGACTTTTGAGGGGTTTCAATAGACGCGGCGGGAACGGCGGCAGGTGCTGGAGGAGCTGGAGACGGAACTTTCACCGGCGGGGGTACCTCAGGAGCGGGGGTTGGTTCTGAGATAGTCGTAACCGGTTCGGCCTCAGCTTGAGTAGGGGCGGGTTCTGCTTCCTGGGTTTCCTCGAATTCGACGGCCTCAGAATGGCCATTGACCCCATTGACGTAAGGAGCCTCGGTTGACTGGAAAACAGGTGCCTCAGGCGCGGAGACGGCTTCCACAGTCGCTGGAGGGGCAGGCGATGCCGAAGTTGGTTGGGCGGTATCCTCTGGCGTGAATGAAGCAACCTGATCAACAGGAACAGAAACCGAGACCGGGACAGGGGCAGCAGGCTCCTGGGGCTGTTCGACGGAGGCTTGGGCAGACGCAGGTTGCTCCTCCTCGACAGCGGCTTCTTGTTCTTCCTCCTCCTCGCCCTCGTCGGCACTTTCTTCTTTCAGGAACCTGAAAACACACACCTATCAGAATGACACCCAGAAGGGCTCGAGCGGACATACCGGAAGATATCATTGAGCACGAAGTAGCCATTTGGCTGCTCCGCGAGGAAGAAAGTTTGGACAAACTTTTTCCAAGGCTCGTCTCGATTAGACATCTCACCGACGACTTGAATGAGAATGCCGCTGTTGGCAGAAGATTGAGCATCGACACTGTGGATGAAAACCTTGCAGTTTTCGTAATTCAACGCCATGATCTTGCTGTGGATCTCCTATTGTAAGGGTAGAAGAAAGTAAGACTCCCGCCAGAGAACTCACGGTGCACAAGACCAAATAAGAGGAAATGATGCACGTACCTGCTGACCGAAGCAAGCCTTTGTATCTTCGCCCTCGGTACCATGGCTGAAAGTGGAGTTCTTCGTGTAGAAGCAGTGGAGGCGATTAGGCTGCTTGTTGACGAAGGTGTAGTATTGGGGAACAAATTGCCAGCCGACTTCGGTCGGATTGACCTGTCGAGCTGGTGTGCTTGTCTGAGCAGCTGAAGTCATTATCTGTTTTAACAAAGGAGATCAAGGGTTAGCGTTGATTGCATTTATGAAGAAAACGTGATAGAGTTTGCGTGACGCAAGCCCCGATCGTAGATCCGACCTAAACGGCGAATGCAGGCGGGCATAACCAAAGGACCGAATAACTCACGCGGAAAGCCAGAAATTAGCAGTGCAGTTGATGGCTTGGGTGAGTCAACACGAGAAAAACGGAGTTGCAACCTTTTGCCACGAAAACCGTCAGGCAGGTAGAAGTGGTTAGCCTCCACCCAAAACATCCAAGTCACCCCAAGGAATGCAAAAAGTGTGATCAGGACTTACAACACTTTTTTTGGGAGGGATGCGGTAGACTTGAGATGCTCCGAAATCGGCGCTTTTAGAGAAGGAGGCAGAGACGAAGAGAGACACGGCGAGGGCACTTGGTCAACTTGGAAATAAATCGAATCCCGCCGCAATTTCGTGTTCCGATCCCAGATCTCCCACGGTCAGACTTGTACCTCCACCGGACCTCCCATCCCAGTCGATCGTAACTTAGCATTGAGCAGTCAGTCGTCCTGCTGAAACGCACATCACCCTCAAAGATTTTTTTACGTGCACAAGGAAGAAGAGTCCGCTGCAATAGAGTAGGCAGCCCTTGGCGGTTGGCGCCAGTGTCGAATTCCCCCAGCTCTGAGCACCAACACGTTACGGTATGAGCTTGAAAGAGTACTAGCCCTTAGTCCCGCCAGTTATATTTGAATTTTAAGTACGCGTGATGCCATTTACTTACTGCGCGACACAAGGACGAAATCCAACGATCGATTCTTGAGGCCGTTCATATGTCCGCATCCACGTGACCGTGTTTACCACGCAAAAACGGAACGGTGGCTTGTCCACGCCTTGTCTGCTGCCATCTCCCGACTCACGCAACTCTAGCTCTATTTCCCCCCTTCTTTTTTATATCTTGAAGCGACCACATTCCATCTTGTAACCCCAATTTTATGATCCGATAAAATGGGCATCCAAGGCCTACTTCCTCTGCTCAAGTCCATCCAGGTCAACACTCACCTCTCAGAGTTTAAAGGCCAAACGTAAGAACGATCTAAAATGCATTGATCTACCTCTAACTCCAACCCCTTCAGTCTTGCTGTGGATGGTTACGTCTTGCTACATCGAGGAGTGTATGCCTGCACACCACAACTCATCAGGGGAGAACCAACAACCAAGTAACCATATCTCCCAGGTGTCGCGCTATCTCCTTCTCTAAATCTCTTTGCTTGGATCAGATATATTGAATACGTGCTGCACCGCGTTCGTATGATGCGGCACTACGGCGTCAAGCCTTACCTCGTTTTTGACGGTGGCCCGTTGCCTGCAAAGAAAGGCACCGAATCGGAGCGCTCAAAGTACGTAATGGGGTTTAGGATGATTAAAAAGTGACTCTAAACGATGTCCGTTTCCAGAAAACGCGCTGAGAATTTAGCTCGAGCCAACAAACTGGCGGAGCAAGGTCAACACGCCCAAGCTCGCGAAATTCTCACTCGGTGTGTTGACGTCACGCCAGAAATGGCCGCCCAAGTTATCAAAGCTTTGAAAGTGGAAGCTATTCCATACATTGTGGCGCCATACGAAGCTGATGCACAGCTAGCCTATCTTGAACGCTGTGGCATTGTGGATGGGATAATCACAGAAGACTCGGATCTCCTGGTATTTGGGTGCAGGAACGTTCTCTTCAAGCTTGATCCGGATGGAAATTGTGTAAACATCAAGAAAGAGAAACTGGGATGTGTAAAGGAAGCCCCCATGTACGGTTGGACCGACAAGGAGTTTCGAGAGATGGCAGTATGTGATAGATGAGCCTACGGACGTTCGCTCGAGAAGAATTGACGATTGGGTGTATAGATTCTCTCAGGATGCGATTACCTCCCTTCTATCACCGGACTCGGCATTAAGACTGCACACAAGCTGATGCGCAAGTACAAAACCGTCGAGAAGGTCCTTCAATACATCCGCTTAGAGTCGAACATGAAAGTGCCAGCCGGATATCTCGACGCTTTCCGTGTAGCCCAGCTACCTTTTCTTTATCAGCGGGTGTTCGATCCTCGGAGCGGAGCTGTCGTGCACCTGAACCCGCTTGAAGATTGCATCGAATGGGATGAGACTCGAGATGCCTACGTTGGAACGTGAGTGATGACCCACCAACTGCTAGTACGGCGTAATGCTAAGTTTCGGTGCAGTCATCTTGACGCTGATATCGCTCGAGGAATCGCCGATGGCTCCGTTAATCCCATCACGATGGAAGCCATGGAAGACATCAATCCACAATACCAGCCTCATTCTTCGTCTTCCAAAGCGCCACTAGCGGAGAGAAATAGACCCAAACTGCCAGCGTCGAACTCGAATGGCCAGACGCTGAAAAACTTTTTCAGTGAGTTTCAATTCTAGGAGGCGAGGCACGAATATTCATCGTTCCATTCTCAGCTGTCCTTCCCAAGTCTCGTCAGTCCTTCGGTGTTCCATCAGGATCATCTTCAAGTCTCACTAGTCCCAAACAACGCCGCAAATCTACTGGGACATCTAGCGGCTGCCGAACGTTGTCGGAGCAAATGGATTCGGAGCGGGAGCAAAAGAGGCAGCGTGAAGCTCAAGTTCGCCAACCATCGCCCGCTCTAGCTGGGCCAACCACGAGCCGGTTTTTTGCAAGGACTACTAGTACGAAGCGGAAACGCGACGAGACAGAAGCAGAAATCAGGGCATCTGTTCCCTCTACTCCTCGTCGGGTGTGTCGGGTGCGCCCTTCGCCCGCACTCGCCACCCAAGACGAAAACTTGGATAAGGAGAACGAAGTCCCCCTTTCAGTTTGTTTCCCAGATTTAGTCCAACAGGAGGAAGGGTATCGATCGCCGACAGGTTCCTCTGATATCGTCGAAGTCTCATCTCCAATCGAGCGACTCTCGATCGGTGGGCTGAACCAAGACCAAGCAGGAGCGAAAGAGATAAAAATTTACTCAGAAAACGTATCCAGTCCCGTGGTGGGTGTCACCCCAGTACTGCCGATCAGGACCACCCTCCACATCCCTTACAATTCCCCAATAAAACCGGACGGTCTATCACAAGCAAGCGCTATACTCGTGTTCAGTACTCCCGAGTCTTCACAAACACCTAGAGTGCCTATTGCTGCCGACCTCGCCGACGTAGTCCAATCCTTCCCAGGCAGCGATGAAGCCGATCAGTCCTTTCAATCAGCCGGCGGACCTTTCACTCCTGGTCAAGAAGGAGATCTATGGGAGGATGATAAGGTGGATTATCAGGTCGATGCAGATGATTCGCATCCGGATGATCCTAGCTTCATGGGGAGCCTCATTGGACATCCCGAACCTGTTGACACAGAACTTCAGGAGATTATGGCTGGATGGAGAGACCGGTGGGGCCATTTACGTGCCACAGGAGGGAAGGAGAAGAAGGAAATCTCCACGACATCGGTCAGTATGATACGACAATTGCTTCCACATTCTCTCTCACTGATCACGGCATTGCGAGTAGATCTCCGTTGTGGATGATGTATTCGGGATTCCCGAGGGAGCGTTGGGCTCATGCCTTCCGGAGCAGAAATCGGTCGCTCCAACTTCAGCAACAAAGTTTAAACGAAGGCGGCCGATGGGTGAACAGACCGCGCCTAGCGGCCCAAGACGCTCCGAGGGTTGCTTAGGCTTATCGCGTAGCAACACGAAGAACAGACCAGTGCTCCTCTTGGACGATTCATCGGATGACAGCCCCTCCTCCGCAACTCTTTCGCAGCGACTTCAGGACTTTCGGTAAGTTGACCCACACCTAGTCTCGATTAGATACTCACTACCTTATCTGCTTTCAGCTACGTCCCAGCGTAGTCGTATTCGTTTCACTCTCTCGCATTGTCGCATTTACCCGCTTTCGATGACGTTGGATAACCTCATGCATTATTCCTTCATCTGTACACTCGCACCAGCATTATCAATCATTTACTTTGCTCTCGTTATAGCGCTCAGGCTTGAATTGTGGTTCTATCTCGACCCCTGCAGTCCGAGGCCAACATATGAGAGAGTCTGGGTCCATAGATCTAATGAGTGAGCGCATAGGTTGAAAGGCAGTCCTTCGCGATCAGCCTTTGACGAGCTGCCTCCCAGGCAAGTCAAGCATTCAGCTCCTTTCTACGAATTTGCGTCCATGTATGCCGTCTATCTTCTCGAGAAACGCTGTTCGACGAGTCCTGGTGGTCTCGGTTTGGCCAATTCCTTAAGCAAGCATCACGCAGTTGGCGAGGCTCAACCCCTCCTCTCCCCATTCATGAATTTCGCTGCTCGGATGTGGGGAACAAAATATAAACACTTCCTGGTATGTCTGTTTTCGCTATCATTCAATTTCGGCGGATCCACCCTCAAGGTCACTACACCTAGGTCCCTGTAACCGGCTACTTCTACAAAGTGAAATGACACGGGGCTTAGTGAATTCTTCCATCCAAATCTAGCTAAGTGATATCTTACCACTCCAAACGACGAAAGGTATCCCCAGCACATTTAGCGGTATAAGTCCTGGGCCTGCACAGCGCTAGAAGGATATTTCTCGTGGAGCCGTCGTACAGCAGAACCGCTTGCCGGTTAAGGATTGCATCCAGTTATAGGGGATGCTAGCAATCCAACGGGTTTCATTCAACACTCCTGACTTTAATACGAATGTATTGCCCAGCAGTTCTGGTCATCTTCGGGCGTTCGCGTAGAGCAACCTGTTACTAAGGTGCTCAGCGAGGGTTCGATCGATAGGCTGGATCGGAAGATGATGACGATCTTGTTGTAGGATTTGGTTTCACGGCCGTTGCTGATTCCAGGCATTGCTCAACGAATCTCACGTTGATCAAGAGTGATACAGCGGAGAGACAACTTGCTGCTCGTCGTTCCTTTGCCCCAAGCTTCACGGCGTAAGGCGTGGGCGAAGATGCCCGGACTTTGGGGGACGCTTTTGCCTAGATGGAAGCCTTGAACCACGAGGATGCTCGACTTCTGGGCGACGAGCTTCACAAAAAGGGAGCCTCTTGAAAGGCTGTAGTATTTAGGCCTCAATGCAACCCAAAGGGGAAGGGATCCCTGGGTTAAATGGTGGGTTGAAGTCAGAAGCGAACTGTCGAGAAGTGTCAATCATTGAGGCGCAGAAGCAAGTCAAATCTCGCTGCAGCAGACCAGGGTCGTAGTAAAGCCCAAAGTAGAAAGGGAGGGGACCTCATGGTCTTGGCATACAATGGACGTCAATCTAAGCGAGGTAGGCCTTGAGGGTCCAAGACACAAAAGGGACCCAGATTGCCTTTGGCTTCAACAACGTCTTGGCGATAGTTTCAAGGGTGGTACTGGGAAGTACATTTGATAATATAAACGGAATTGAGGGTGTCATGGTTTTGACGATGACGCATCTTGGGCGTACTGTTGTTGGAGTTGCGGGTTGTCCAATACGCTGGGTAATGTAGGAGTGTCCCCTTCTTCCTGTTCGTCAAATCGTTGAAACTTGCCCTCATTATAAGATTGTTTGTATGCCCCGTCAATGGCCCCATATAGGTCATCGAGGTTCTGAAGAGCCTGAAGTAGTGCATCGAGGGACGAGACGCCGTCTAGAAGATGGAAGGCCTGAGCTTGGGGAGCATGATCGGGGACAGGGTTTGGAACAGGACATACCGTACATCTGAATGCGAACATGGATCTTGGGTTCTGAGGGGTGTGGGACGCTGAGACCAAACAATGCGTGTCAGATTTGGGAAACAATGGAGGTTGGTCGGCCTCAAAGTAGCGACAAAAGAAGATGGTGCTGACCTGTAGCCGCAGAATTCGACACGAGGACTGTTTTACAAACATGCGGCAATTGGACGACGGTCCAAAGGAGGGGGGAGGAGGCGATTGGCGCAAAATTAACGCCGGGATCGTCGGACAAAGGCAGACGCGGTGGCGATTAGCAAAATGGGATAGAGTGGACGGAAACGGGACTGACTCCTTCATCAACATCCATCGCAGGGCATTACCAAGAGTATGGCTCTCCTCTTGGATACAGTAGGTTGCCGCGGAAAGATCTGGAGCAGCGCCTCGTAGCTGGATTGAAAGACGGTGGTGAGGAAAGAGCGTTGTATGGGGATTGTGCCCAATGAAACGTACAATGGATATTTTTGGTAGATCGTTGGGCTCTGGAGGGAATTCCATTGTATTGTATCTGCTCTAGTAGAGGGAGAGACGACGATGAGAGGTCTGCGACACCAGCACCAAGGAAAAAATGAACAAAGCGAAGAAAAATCTCAGGGTCCCAATTTCTCGGGGTTTCCCTGATCTCTGTCCAAGTCGTCAACAACGTCAAGGCCAGCTCAAGGACATTGCCGGCGGGTGATGCACCCAAATCTACGACACCGGGGTAGAACTCTAGCTCCCGTGATAGCCAGGCCATACGGTTGGTGATTGACCGGCGTGAACCGCATCTCTGAAGCACCGGACAGACGCCGCCGACCCTCCTGCTGGCCCCCGTCTTCTTTCAGCCTGGCCCACCTCGAAGGGTGATAGTCGACGAAGGTCACACAATCTACAATGGTACTAGAGCAGTTGGGTGATGAGCATTGCGATGTGAGCCGGACCCTGACGTTTGGGTTGTGTGTTATGCAGAGATGCTAAACGAGGTCACAAAGAGACAGAAAAAGGAAACCCAGTCGATTGTCCTGCAGCAACTCGCTCACTCTTCTGATCATTATATAAGACTTGACGTCGACCCCTTCATACCTTATAATCTACTCCAGCTTACTCTCCCTCGACTTACTACTCCCCACTGCTAATCAACAATGACTGCTGCCCTTCCCCCCATCTCTGCCATCACCTCTGCTCCCCTACCATTCTATGATCCCGCCAAAGGTTCATTCAAGCTCCCCCCGCTCGTCGATGATGCAAGACGGGGATCCATCCTACTAGACACCTCTGATGCATTGACCTATCGAGTGAGTTCCTGTCTCCGACTATCGCCCTCTACCGCCGGTCCTAACCTCTATTCCTCTCTAGCATGCCAGCTCCCACTCGCGGTCATCCTCGGTCACATCAGATGCCACTCTTCGCTGCCCACCATCTTTCTCCTCCTCTTCCTCCTCATCCTCTTCTTCGTCCGCTTCCCGCTCTCCGTCTCCCGCATCGTCGGTCCAAACTCCAATCCCCCCTCGCATCCCCCATAGCACCCGTCCTTCGTCCTCCCCATCCAGACGCAACTCCATCGTCTCTCAACCTCGTTCCGCCCTCCCCGCATTCAAGCTCATCCCCCAACCTATGCTCGACCCTTCCAAACGTCCCATCCGTCCAACAGACGCCCTCGTCGTCTTTCCTTCCACAGCTGGCATCAGCCAAGCCTCCCAACGCAAGGCAAAGTTGCTGGTCGGCAAAGACATCGAGACCTACTTTGAACTTCAAACGCGGGACGGTGCTGGGGAGAACGGCACATCAGTGCCCAGAGCTTATGCATACAAAATGGTTTGGGAACGAAGAGGAAGTCAGAGCCAGACCTTCGCAAACGTGCTAGGGAAAGCTGAGGGTGGACGTAGAGGATCGCGGGTCGACATGATGGACTTGACCGAGGATGATTAGATGGCGGTCTGGCACCCCTCCCCCCACAGGATAGAAAAAAAACCCCGGCATTCGTTTACGACAAAATGCGATGATTATGTAGCCGTAGCGTGTACTGGTAGAACTGTATTGTATTACTTCATTTTATTCTCCAATGGATAGGTCTCTCTGGGTAAAAGCCGTGTTCCTCAAAGGTTTCCGGACACTCCATCAATCGACCGTTGCACAAAAGTGGAATTGGTCTCATGAACTGCTCCTACCGAGACAACGTCCAAAAAAGTAACAACCCTACCAGCAGCGATGAACCCCATAACTTGAATGCATGTAGCAAACCGGAATCCTCCCGCTTCCTCGCCGCCTTTACCGTATTCAATGTCGAGTTCGTTGATTGCTGGTCCGACACTGGCCGATCTTTAAATCCTGGCATTCGTTGAGGCCTTTCGCTTGCCAAAACGGCGGGTGGTTGAGTAGGCAACGACGGGGCTGGAACTTCCTCTAATGAAGCTGATTCGCCGGGCGACTGCTGTTCCGTGTCCTGTTCGTATAAAACCTCGACTTGCGCCACGCCGCCGAAGAAATCGGTAATGAGGGTTTGATCTAATGGCCGGTTGAACAAGTCCGAGCGAACGCCCGCGTGCGAGCGAATCTTTTCATACGAATACGTCGAGAACTGCAAAGTGTTGTTGGCACTCGGTTTACATCGTCGTCAGACCATATCAACGCATTACGCACCAAGTCCTGCATGGTTGCTTTGGATGTTTTGTTCACACTCTCCAGATATGAGAGGACGTGATGAGTGTAGCTGTCGATCACAGCCACCCCAATGTCATCGTCGTTTTCGTGCTATGGGTGCCGGCAAACCACAATCAGCTTCCCTACTATCACGCCTTGGACTAACGTGAACTCCTTGAACTCACTGAATAGGAGCTCTCCGCAAGCTTGGAAGACCCTGTAGCCAAGATGTTGGGGGAATATAGCTTCGAGTACATGGTGTTGGCTTGACACGTGTCAATCATGAAGAATATTTCGTTGTACCTTTGTTTCCCCAGAGAATTAATATGAGGGAGGGAAGATATTGTATGCCAGCTCACCTCTTCTTTTGCCACATTTGCTCAATGGCGTCAGCCAAGTCGAACGCGCTGATCTCTTCATTATCTTGGAACTTCAGAAACTCATTCCCACCATGTCCCGTCATATAAATAAAGATGTTGGAGCGATCGTCAGAGAGGAGCCGTTTCGAGCGAGGCATGGAGTCCGCTACTCGTCCTAACCAAAGCAGAGCCAGTCAGATCCTGACGAACCCCACACTCGAGCAAATCCCATACCCGTCAAGACCCGAATAAAGTTCTCCACGGTGACCTCATAGCCCCTATAGTCCACTTCGATATTCTCTCCATACAGGTCGAGGCCACGGCCCTTATTGGCGTAAACGGATCCCGCAAACTTGTTCCGCGAGTTGCAAGCGGCGTCATCAGCCAGCATCAGGATAATGTTCGAATCTGGTATCCCAAGGCGTTTCACGGTTCGGTACCTGTAAAAACCGTTCAGGCAAAGATCTATGGTATACTAAAGGGACTGTCGTAATATACTGACATCCCTAATGCGTTGGCCATATGCTGGGTTGGGATAGGATTTGTAAGCATAAAGGCACTTCCCTGCAGCATCATCCACTCACTCTGTAGTTGAACCAGTACCTCGAAGCGCACACTAGTACGGCCCAGTTGTTCGTGTGTCCCTGGTTGGCATGTTTCCTTGCTGAAAAAAAGGATTCTACGGATGCCTTCGTCGCATAATCATTTTGGGAGGCCTGGTATTCAGAGCAGAAGTCGTACGCAAAATATGCAGAGAGAACGGATGCAACTAAAAGAAGGCGCAGGATTGGTTTTGGCAAGCCCATGAACCGCACAGGTTGGGACGTTTTGCTTCTGGAAGTTTAGATGTGGTGGATGGTCGTTGGCTCCTGTCAAGAAACGGAAGAACACGTGATGAATGCTGACAAATACTTTCTCCTCTGTCATCCGAAGCATGATCCGCCAGACACGAAAGCACCACGACGAATTATAGCAACGATATAGTCTTGTACATCGATGGACTTGTGAAACCTCGGTTCCGTGTCTTGCAAAGACTTGTTGGTTGAAACCTTCATTACTCCCAGGCAGAGAGACGTGACGGCGACGGGTGGTAGGAGTTTGCCCCACAATGCTTAGCCCTGTCAGATAATACAATACTACCGGCTGGGTCGAGGTAGCTGATCTATCGGTCAACTTGGACGAAGCTCATCCGCTCAGCGATGCCCGTGCAGGATGGTTTGGCAGCATTCGTCTTAATAGACGTGATATACTATTTCTTCTCATTCGCTGGGTCCAAGTTGAATAAATTGCTTGAGATACATTTTGTGCGCGTTCTCAAATTACATTGAGTTCATCATTCCAGGGATCCTGAGCATCGTGAGGAAATCTTGCGGCTCAAGGGAAAATGTCGAACTAGCCTGGAGAGAGACACGAATACCCTAGTTTTAGGCCTCGATGCAATAGGCCTGCATCATGATGGAGTGAGTATATTCGCTTAGGGCTTCTAAACGTAGCACTTAGCATATTCCCGTCCCGCACCATGGTTTACACATAGCACAGTTCGCCTTCGAGGAGGGGACCCTCTACGGTGTTCATCGAAGCGGGACTAGAACAGGCAGATTTGTTCACGAATATTTTAACTGCTAGTTATATTTACTCAATGGTGTTAAGGATTTTATCGCTACGCAGCATGTGAACCTCAACAACCCTTTTCCTCCACTAAAGAAACCTTCTACGGCAATAGCGGGAAGGATCTGTACCCCAGATAGATACGACTAAGTCGTAATTGACCTCTTCGTTTCTAATCCACTTCAGGCGTAGGATAAGCGCTTTCTTCCTTGGAAATTTCCAGCTGGGCAGTACTTTCAGTCGGGTCCTTGGGCTTCTTGTTCCTCCTCTCGCGCTTGGGCTTTTGGACCAGCGGTTTACCGTCGGTCGCGGTATCTGCCTCGCCGGTAGGTTTTGGAGGAGTGGCCGTCTTCGGTGGCTCCTTGCAGAATATTTTGTGGGTCCGCCAATGCTCTTTTTGGCTGCGGCGGAGCATTAAAGGTCAAATATTTGAAGGAGAAGTTTGATATCCAGGGTCGATGCGGGCTCACCATTTCGGGTTGCAATAAAAAACCTGAGCGAACAATGGATCAGTACAAAACTCTCAGCGCACGAGGCTTTGACGTACCGTCTTGCACCTAGAGCAAGTCATCATGCTCTTTCCAGCCTTCTCCACTTGGTGACAATTGGCACATTCTCGGGTGACAAGAACCTTTCCGGCCTGGAATGTACTTGTTTTCTTGTCCAACTTCAAAGCTTTACCCTCTGCCTTCTCCGTCACGCTCTCCCTGACAGCTACCGATGGAATACCCCAGCTCGGGTCTCGAGCAAGAAGAGCATCGATTCGCTGGAAATGATGGTCGTTGAGACTAGGTATAAAGTCATTCGACAGCACGTTAATAATTGGAGGATGGGCGGGGGACTGGTTCGAAGAAACCGAGGGAGGGGTATCGGTATTCGCAGGAACGAGAAATGCAGGGTTGAGGGGTTGGGCGTTGGTGGTGTAAGTCGCGCGTATCTTATTGAAGAAACTCTCAAACATGAGGCAGCCGTGTAAAGGGAAATCTCAACCCACCACTGGGCCTGAGGTTTTGTTGGGCTATTGTAAACATACTTGAGGAGGCTCATGAACCTATTTGCATGTAAGGTTACGAGAGCACGATAGTCGTTATGGTATCTGGAAAAGAGCGAATACATAAGTTCTTGGGAACGACTATATTCGAGCGTGCTTACGGATTGCCACATTCTTAAAGACATTTATGTTATATTTGAAGTGAAATTAGTAACGGATATCAGGTCTACCGGTCTCTAGAACGTACGGCAGGTTGCTTGGCGAGGAGGGGTTGCGGAAGTTCAGCGATCCGAGCATTCACGATTAATTGAAGATTGCTCACGAGGACCATAAAGATTGACCATGAGGAATCTTGTCAAAGTCGGATCTACAAAGATCTGTACAGAAAGGTCTATGAGTAGCCTCGCGGCGTGATCCGGGCAGGGCGAAGTTCGTCATACCACATGGCCGACGTCCTCCTGCCTCTTCGTTGAGCCTTTCGCTATCTATTCAATCGAAGTTTTGCATTAAATTTCCATTCGAGAGGTTCTTTCTACCTACCTCATAAACATAAAGAATCGGAGTCCACTCCCAGGATGCTGGGTCCCCATTTGCTTTTCCCTTAGTACGGTTTTCGTCGTAATCAAGAACATCTGCAGGAAAAATACTCAGCGCACGTGTCCCAAGTGAGTTCGATGACCATTTTGGCTCAACTCACGTTCAATCAGTTGCTTTCGGGCCATGAAGTCGTCATATGGCAGGTCTGTGGCATCCTCGGGGGTTTTCTCCAAGAACTTCCTTGTGACATCGCACATGCCAGTTCCAAGCATGGTGCTATTGTCATAAGATTTTGGATATGGGCCCAGTCTACTCAACCTTTTGCCGATGCGATTTACATACCATTGGATCAATTTTGTCGTAGCGCAAGTACCAGAAAGGTTGACCCCCATAAATGGATTGAAACCGGGTAAGCCAGAAAACGCTGCTGTAAGGTCGTCCATATTTTTTGAGGCTGTGAAAGGAGGGATCAAGTGGTAAGTAGTTGGCTTGGATCCGAATCCAGGGTTCGAAACGACTCGCCGTTATCTCCGCCGAAACAAACCCCACAATCGAATTGGTAATAATATTTTGTGCCAAAAGCTACCAGTCGCCTCATCACAGAACCGCATTTATATAGCAACATGATGATAATAATAAAATAACAAAAAGAAATAATATAAGTAATCGGACCACTCTCTACGAAGCCTACGGCCCTTCGACCCCCACGACCTTCTGCCCAGTTGCCCGCTTACGAATGCCAAACCCTTCGTTGGTCAATCCAATAGCGAGCCGCATATCTGTGTCATTTCCATCGTAAACCATGTCGCTGGGTTGCTTCGCGACGGAGCGAATGTCATCTTGACCATCTTCCCCTGGGAACGCCGCTCCGACCAGGGCAAGGGGATTGGTTAGCCATGTCCGTGTCAAAACGAGCATCGAGTTTTCTTGTATAAATGGCGCGCCGTTAGACTCGTTAAGTGGAGAAATGATGCTCTCATCTGTAGTCCACCACGACGATAGGAATACCAACAATGCCAGTAAGGCATAAAGGCACAGTAGTGTAATGAGAGCTATTACTGGCCCAATGGGATACTGGCCAAGTAGCGTCGGGACCAAATAGTTAACGTCTGTCGCTTTCGCAGGTTCAAAATACCCGGAAGCAGCACCCAACGTCAATCTGGCCAAATGTTGGTTCAATGCCGCCATAACAGCATCTTTCGGTTTGGTCCTTGCAGTGACAATCAAGTCAGCGGCGAGTTGTTCGGTCAAGTACTGCCATAGTACTGGAAGCCACAAGGTCGTCGCAAACTCTGGCGATGAGAGCGTGGAGTTGACGAGAGACCAGGCGTTCTGGGCCGCATCTAGGTGAACCGTAGCGTTGAAGAACGAGACTGTACAGCCCGCATATAGCGTAGGGTTTGGGTAGGTGTCGATGGCAAGGTCGGAGGAGTTGGTGGCTCCGCCATGGACGTTGCTGGTTACGCCTTGAGTGCGCGTGTCCCATCTCAGCTGAATGGCCATCGTCGCTGGATTGTTGGTCACGGGTGACTTCAGATCAAGACTCCCAAGGCTAGGCATCATATTGGTGATTAGTGTTTGGGCGTAAGGAATGTTCAGATCAACATACCTCCTTCCCGCTAATTCCCCATCCACAACACCAAAGACGAAGTCTTTGATTTCAGTCCCATTTGAGATAACGGCACCCGAGTCTTTCCCAGCGAAATACGGTAAGCGTGGATAGTCAACTTGGCTGCAATCTGTCGTCATTCCTGTATCGTCTCTGGTGCATAGGGAGTTGAGCGAGATGCAGCTGGCTCGGACTGCGACGGTCGATGCGGTGTAGCTGGTGTACAGGGTATCAACCGCGGGCTCGGGAATAAGGATGGCTAGGTCGGCTGCGTCTGCAAGAGTTATAACTCTCCACTCTGTGTTTGACTCGTTAGTCATGACGCCGAATCCAGTGTTGCTCATCGAATCGTCCATCATCACAAAGTCTTCAAATTCCGATAAGCAAGGGTACGGAGCGGAGGCCAGGGCATTGTCGTCTTGTACCCCTGCTCGCATTGCTGGACAAATTGTTTCGTTGAACTGAGCAGCGAGCATGTATGCTCGAGAGGAGTCGGGTATCGGTCGAAGAATCGAAATCGACCTGGATGTTGTATGCAGCCACAAGTCCGCAAGCCCAACTAAGCGAGCAAGAACCCAGACGCTGATGGACATGGCGAGTGCTTGCTTAAAGAGTCGAGGGAGCTGAGGGCGTGTCCGGGGCCTAGCGGCGTAGGCACAACCTGCACCAATGGCTGAGATTGAGGACGAACCCATGAGACGAACAAGCAAGCCATATCTGCGAGTGAATAAAAGTGAGCTGGGGCAAGTCTACCTGAGGAAAATTCCTTACTGCAAAGGGGTTGGGTTCTGGGCGATTTCCGTGCCATCAGCTCCTTTGGAGACACGGAGCCACTGTGCTCCAACTCGATAAGCAACAAGCGTCATCAAAATGGAGCTTGTATCTGAGATGAGATGGCTCTAGGGATGATGTGATTAGCCGCCTCTTCTGTTACACGGGCAAAGCCGATGCACTTACAGCAAGCGCAGACAGGATCAAAACCCTTAGGTGGCCTCCGGAGGACGTGTCGTCGCTCCACTCTTCTTCGTCGAGGACGAATGATCCATGTTTGACTGCTGCCGAGAAACCTCGTCCTCCCTGGACGGGGACGTACTGCATACGCAGCAAGAACCCGAGGATGAGGACGACAAAGCCCAAGGTGATGATAAGAACAACAGCAGTGGGAAGGAACCCGACAAGACGATGTTTACTGGGTTTTGAGGACCATCGACGTGCCTTGGCGTCAACCTTCTCGTCGAGAGTGGTGTGATCCCGAGATCCGTCGGTGTAGGCCAAGCTGAGAACATCTTTCTCGGAAGGTGCAAGAAGAGAGGCCATGGGATCTGGTCAAAACTTTTTGAAAGTGGGTCGTGGCCCCTCTTTATACATGTAAGGCGTGCCGCAACGTTCCTGGCATCACGGGGAGAGCGGGTCTATTCTTGCATCCCACCCGCCGCGAGCATCTTGGCGGCGGATCGGCCAAGAGGAAAAGCCGGAGCCTCCAGGATGTTCCGAGCAGCCTGTAAGCGCCAGGGGGGAACGGGATTGTTGCAGACAGGGAAAGTAATTTCACAGCTCGGTCTCAGTTACTTGCCCTAATTGTGGCGTGGGATGGGCCTGAAAACCTGGTGGAATTGTCCAGAGGGATAAAGGTGAAAAAGTGTTTGGGTACGTATATTCCTCCGCTTTCCTTAAACGATACAACGGTTAGCCCCTGCAGGGCGTTCTCCGGAACCGATGCAGCCTTTGGGTTGAAGGTGAGCAGGGTTGATGGGTCTCATTGGATCGAGTTGTTTGCGTGTTTGTCTACACTTTCCCGCTCTCGAAAACGATGCACCCACCCATCCGTCCACAGCTGACCTGGCTTTCCCGTGCATCTCGACTGGGTTTACACCAGCGGAACGTGTCGAACCTTCCACTCACCATCAACCAACTATTTTCTCGTCAAAAACCTGAAGCCCACAGCAATGAACCCGTTACGGTACACGGTTGGATCAAGTCTGTTCGAAAGCAGAAGCGTTTCGCTTTTGCCGAAATTCGAGATGGAACTACATCAAAGTCTCTTCAAGCGGTGCTGACCGCAGATTCAGCTCGACAGTTGGTCTTTCGGATTCTTCCATGATGCCAGGCTTTTACTCTCATCATATTTCGTGCAGATTAAGCAACGGCATGAGCGTGGCTCTTCAAGGGAGCGTTGTATACACCCCATCAAGACCTCAACCCATGGAACTCAACGTGATGGAGGTGAAAGTTCTGGGAGACTGTGATCCTGAAGTACGTACCTCCTGCTATCCAGTCGGCCCAATTGACCTTCCGCCCCTGCCTAGACTTATCCGATTCAGAAGCAAAGTCTTTCCGTTCCATATCTGAGAGAACAAGTTCATTTAAGACCCCGAACGGATTCCATGGCCACCATATTACGTCTACGTGACAAAGTGGCCCGGTACTTTCATGAATTCTACGAGGTATGACAGTCGATCTGGTCGGACGTCGCCCGAGAATGATGAAGTATTTTAACCTGTAGGGACAAGACTTTTTGCACGTGCACCCCCCAATTATTACGGGCAATGATTGTGAAGGTGGAGGAGACGTCTTTCGCGCATTGCCCAGCTCCTCTGCTCTCCCGACCGCATCGAGCTGCGACTCGCACCCCCAGCTCGCAACGCAACGGACCGAATTCTTCGGTAAACCTTCCTACCTCACCGTATCGTCCCAACTGCACCTTGAAGCCCTCGCATCAGCTTTGAGCCGGGTCTACACCATATCCCCCACCTTCCGTGCCGAGGCCTCCCAAACTAACCGACACCTCTCGGAATTCTACATGCTCGAGGCAGAAATGTGCTTCACGCAAGACCTGAACAGCGTGATGGATGTTGTCGAAGCGTCTATCAAACATGTTCTCCGACGCCTAGCCGGTCCCACTGGAATGTTGGACGAACTTAAGGATCTGCACAGGAGCCAAGGGGATGGGACGTCTTCATCTCTGCCCGAGGAAACGCAATGGTGGGACTGCATCGAGAAGCCGTGGCCAAGGATGACGTATACCGAGGCGATTCGAACCCTCAGCACTCCGACGTCTCCAGTGCAATGGGGGGAGGGTCTATCGAGTGAGCAAGAAAAGGAGCTAGCTCGCCGCGCGGGTGGTCCCATCTTCATCACCGATTACCCAACATCTCTCAAGCCATTCTACATGCGATCCAACCCCCCATCCGACTCACATGGGCCTACAGTGGCTTGCTTTGACCTTCTGGTCCCGTCCGTAGCAGAACTTGTTGGGGGCTCGGTGCGCGAGGAGCGGCTAGCAGAGCTCGAAGCGTCCATGAAAGCGCATGGGTTACCAGCAGAGGAGTTGAACTGGTATCTGGATTTGAGGCGATATGGGAGCGTACCGCACGGAGGGTTCGGGGTCGGCTTCGAGCGATTCGTGTCGTGGATTAGTGGGGTTGATAATGTTCGGGAGTGTGTTGCGTTTCCTCGTTGGGCTGGAAGGATGGCAGGTTAAAGCAGGAGATATTCGTCTGGAGTCGGCGTAGTAATTACTCGATATCCACGAAACCTGCATGATTACGTCTCTCCTTTCTTCTGCAACATTCACTTGGAGGTCATTCAAGAGTGCGATAGACTGAATTGCGATTGAGCCGAGGATGCAGGCGCGGCTGTCGAGGTATGCCGGCTTGGGTCGTTAATCTCTGAACGTCGGCGCTCAACGTGACACAGAATCGGCTGGGCATGGTTCGCCAAGCATTCGTAGACCCTGCATCGTTTTGTGTTCGGGACTTGTCTAACCTCGTGCCCTCTTTTACGATGGAAGGCTGTCCAGACTATTTTTACTGCAAGGGACCAAGACCGTCGAAACTGACGCCCACCGCGACAACCGGGAGCCCAGTTCGGCAATTCTTTCTTTGAAGGGCAACGGTCTCAAAAGGAAACCCGCGCCCCGCCTCTCGTTATTTCCACACCATCCATGTCGGGGGCGGGGTTCGGCGCATTCCGCAGTGGGCTTCCTGCAAATATAGGTACATCCAACATTACGTGAATGGGACCTCTTGGCTTGGGCGCGCCGCTCATGCCGACGAGGCGCTTATAAGATTTTCCTGTGCACCGAAACTGCCTCAAGGAACGACAATCCCATTGCCCAGAATAGATTGGCGAGGCTGCCAGTTGTGCCCACACACACAACAGGGAATATTGGCAGTGACAAACGCAGATATTCGTGTCGAACGTGAGCAAAACAGCAAGAGGGCCCTTCGTTTCGATGCCGTGAGATGACGGGCGGTGCCTTCAGCATCTGCGGGTCAGGGAAAGATGGCGCTGCTCTTGGAAACTCGCTGATAAGAGCTCGGACTTAACGTCGCGTTAAGCTCCGCGATCGACGATTTAAGGGGAGACCGCCGCAACACAAACTCGGTCCTCAACACCCCAAGCCCTCGCGCACGTTTCATTCCACCCCTTCCATCCACACATCTGCACCAGGTCAGCTATCAGACGTATACAACTCATCCTGTCATCACTGACTTTGACCGCCAGCAGTATCGAATATGTGCGGCATCTTCGCGTACTGCAATTTCCTCGTCGAAAAGGTCAGCAGCCTCGTCTTTTCACCAGCCGTCTCCCCTCCCTCCACTTCTCGAGAGCGCTTTTACCACCTTATGGTATTGATCGTCGAGTTTGGTGACTTCCCCTTTACTTTGGCTCGATATTCCGTCTACCGTCGCGTTGGCGTCATCGTTCCAGTCCCGGCGGTCCTAGTTTGCAACCCTCGAGCCTCATCTGACGCGTTTAACCACCGTTTTCATTAGGATCGTAAGACGATCTGCAGCATTCTTTGCAATGGACTCTCCCGACTGGAGTACAGAGGGTACGATAGTGCAGGTTAGCATCTTTCATCGCTCCCACCTCCCATTCGGTCGGCTTTGGCTTCGCCTCGAATGGCTGCATCATCGCCGCCCAAATTCTTCCTTATGGCGAACTTCCAATGCTGAACAGACGCGATTTATTGCAGGTATCGGTGTCGATGGTGACAAACCCAATGAGGTCTTCCTATTCAAGCAAGTAGGCAAGGTCTCCAGTCTGCGAGAGCTCATTGCCCAGTCAAAACCCGACATGGACAAGACCTTTGTCACTCAATGTTCCATTGCCCATACTCGTTGGGCAACCCATGGCATTCCTAGTCAAGTCAACTCCCACCCCCAACGCTCTGACCCCGATTGCTCCTTCACCGTTGTTCACAACGGCATCGTAACCAACTCGGGCGAACTTCGTCTGGTTCTCCAGAAGCGAGGCTACAAATTTGAGAGCGAAACCGATACCGAAGCCGTTGCAGTGCTTTGCAAGTATATCTGGGACTCTCAGCCTAAGCAGCGTTTGACATTCACTCAACTCGTCAAGACTGTCTTGAAAGAACTGGTGCGTGCACCGCTTACTGGTTTTCCTGATGTCACACACAACTTACCAACTTGATATGTAATGGGCTCTCTAGGAAGGATCTTTTGCCTTTGTCTTCAAGTCGACACACTTCCCGAACGAGATCGTCACCGCCAGACGTGGATCTCCTCTCCTTATCGGCGTCAAGACTGAAAAGAAACTCAAGGTCGACTTTGTCGATGTCGAGATCCCCGCCGGCGAGACTGAAGATAAGCTCGATGAGCGTAGGTGCTTTTGTGGATACCTTATCACGACGTTGTTTTGACTGGTCTTTGCTGTAGTTGCAGCTGGCGGAGCTCCTCCGTCTTCTCTCCTTTCGGTTCCTGGAGGTGCCACTACAGCACAAAAGATCGCCCGCACTCAGTCCCGTGCTTTCATGTCAGAGGACGGCCTTCCTCAACCGATCGAGTTCTTCATCGCCTCAGACGCCTCCGCTGTCATTGAACACACAAAGCGCGTCCTGTATCTTGAGGACGATGATGTCGCTCATATCAGCGACGGAGAAATGCATATTCACCGACTGCGCCGCGACGACCCCAACGCCGCACCCTCTGGTTCGGCTGCTTCTGCGGTCCGCGCCATCGAGACTTTAGAATTGGAATTGGCAGAGATCATGAAAGGCCAGTTCACTCACTTCATGCAAAAGGAGATCTACGAACAGCCAGAAAGTGTCGTCAACACCATGCGAGGCCGCGTTAACTTTGACACTCATAAGATCACCTTGGGAGGATTGAAGGCTTATCTCCCCATCATGCGGCGAGCAAGAAGGATGGTGTTCTCAGCTTGCGGAACCAGTTATCATTCGTGCATCGCGGTGCGTTCGGTCTTGGGCTAGCTTCTTTAGCGGCGCACTTATACATGTTGACCGTCACCAGACCCGAGCCATCTTTGAGGAACTTACAGAAATTCCGATTTCGGTCGAACTAGCATCCGACTTCCTTGATCGCAAGACTCCAATCTTCCGCGACGACGTCTGCGTATTCGTATCTCAATCCGGTGAAACCGCCGATACCATCCTGGCCATGCGTTATTGCCTCGAACGTGGTGCTCTTTGCGTTGGTGTTGTCAACACTGTCGGAAGTACCATCTCTCGTCAAACCCATTGCGGCATTCATATTAATGCTGGCCCCGAAATCGGCGTTGCTTCGACCAAGGTCAGGGTGTTTAGCTCGTCACCGCGATCACCGAGAAAACTGAATTATGCTTTCACCAGGCGTACACGTCTCAGTATATTGCGCTGGTCATGATGGCTCTCCAGCTGTCAGAAGATCGCATCTCCTTGACCGAACGTCGCAACCAGATCATTGACGGTCTCCACGAGCTTCCTTCGCAAATCAACAAGGTCCTTGCCAGCGACAAGCATCTCCAAGAGTTGGCAAAGAACACTTTAATCAACTCCAAGTCTTTGTTGATCATGGGTCGTGGATATCAGTACGCCACTTGTCTGGAGGGCGCTCTCAAGATCAAAGAAATCAGCTACACGCACTCTGAAGGTAGGCGATGCAACGCTCCCGGTTTTCGATTGACCCATTCTTACATCTCCGCTCGCACTATAGGCATATTGGCCGGAGAGCTGAAGCACGGTCCTCTTGCTTTGATCGACGAGAACATGCCCGTGATTCTCGTCATGACTCGCGATTCCTTGTATCCCAAGGTGCAATCAGCTTTGTCTCAAGTCACTGCCCGCAAGGGTCAGCCAATCATTATCTGCAACGAAGATGACGCGTCTATCAGCAAAACTGCCAAGACGATCAGGATTCCCGGAACCGTCGACTGCCTCCAAGGTTTGCTCAACATCATTCCCTTGCAGCTGCTGAGCTACCATCTGGCCATCCTCAATGGATTCGATGTGGACTTCCCCCGAAACTTGTAAGCAAATTAGCCGCCGCCTCCTCTTTTGCAGGGCTGACACCGATCAACTTAGGGCCAAATCTGTGACCACTGAGTAATCCTTTGATGCTTGGAGTTCTCCTTTCCATTTTCGTGTTGAATGATCGTTTGACCTTGTCATTGACTAAAGCATTTCTCGGACTTTATATTGGCAATTGTATTTCACCTTGTGCGTAATCTGGTGTGCGGGCAGGTTCATGTGATCTTCAGCGTCTTCTCTCGTGTTCTGAAGCAACATGGGGAGGCCGTTGGGCGATGTCTGGCAACGAATGCTTCACCCCCCTCCCCCCCGGTCCGAATACTCTCGTATCTGAACTGATAACGCTTTGATATCTTATTCCGATATTGCCATATGAAGGATAGAGGGGAAAAAAACAGGTCGTAAAGTGAAATCGATAGCACAGAGCAGAACGGCCTCGGCGTACAACATAAAGAAGCAAGTCAAAAACGTGGCGTCGGGAGACAAGGGGGAACAGGACGGGAAAATATTTATCGGTCGTATTGACAAACTATCGATCGGGTGCTATATGTACTGAATAAGCCGTGGAATTATGGGACAGGTGTGTAGCTCCCTGCAATACAACGTTAGTCGAGAACAAAGAATCGAACAGACGAGTGCACGTACAGACTCTAGCAATCCAGTCACCACTCCCGCTCGCAAGCAGCCCACCGGATGGACTTGCGACAGGACTAAGGTCAATTGAAATAACTGGGCGGAGGCGAGGGAGGTGGTCAGGGCGTGGCAACGATTGCGTTGAAGAGAGCACCCTCACCCGAATTTTTATGTCCTTGCAACATCAACTGGGTTAAACCAGTCCGCGGATCCCAGAACTGAACACCACGATCCTTGGAACCTGAAACTACCCATGCTCCATCAGGGGAGACGGCCACGGAAAGAACATAGTCCTGGGGAGGGGTATGAGCTTTTATCTCATGTCTTTCATCAGACACACGAACCTTGTGTCCAGAGAATGCAACGCTGCAAGTGCTACCCTTCTCGCCACCCTCGTTGGTTACGGGCTGCTGTCCACTCGGGACGCTTCCACCTTGACTCAACCCAACCGTCCGGTTCGGGCTCCTTAGTAAGGGTGACAGATCCCAATACTTGAGCGTCTTGTCCAAGCTGCCGCTCACGAGTCCTTTGCCGTCTGGGGTGAAAGCGACACTATAAACAGAATCCAAGTGGCCTCGAAGACGTTCAATGAGATGGCCAGTAGTGACGTCCCAGATTCGAACAATTGTATCCAGAGAGCCCGCAGCAACGAGCTGGCCATCTGGAGAAATGGCGACGGATGTGACTCCCGCGTCGACATTATCGGGTTCGAGGATGGAGAGGGTTTGGTGTGCGCCTGTTTCCATGTTCCAAACTCGGGCGGTCTTGTCGCCGGAGCCCGATACGATAACACGACCATCACGAGAAAAGTCGAGAGAATAGATTTCTTGCTGGTGACCGCTAAAGACCTGGCGGATTGTTCGGCTTGCTATGTCCCAGATCTGGTGACAGGGGGTCAATATATGGGTAACCGCCGGCGTCCGAACTCTTACCCTAATCTGCTTATCCTCTGCTCCGGTAGCCAGAAGCTTGCCGTCAGGGCTAAAACAAACGCTCCTGATATACAGATCACCGTTCTTGGTGACGGTCTCGTCACTCAAGGTGCTGTCAGGCGGCGATGCGATGTCAGGTCAACTTTCGCGGTGAGCGCGTAAAGAAACTCACCAAGTCTTGGCACCCGTCTTGGTGTCGTAGATTTGGGCTGTCCTGTTGCATCCGGTCGCAAGGAACTTGCCGTCGGCTGAGAACCTCACGCAACAAACGACGCTGCGAGATCGGATGTCAATCACCAGCACTGCGATTACTTTTGTTCGCCCTTACCTCTCATGCGTCAAGCTCAGGGTGAGACTGATGTCCAACTTTCTTTGGGCCTGCGGGTTGAAGATGGCGAACCAGTCGCTTCCTTCCTTTTTCAGCTCGGGAGGGACTTGCTCCGGATCCAAGTCGGTCAGAGCAGCCATGGTAAGCTGACTGGATGAACCAGCGGTGGTGGTGACAGCGGTGGATGTAGTTCCGTTGGCAGCAGCCGGACCGTTAGCGGTGGGAGCGGGAACAGCGGTCGTAGGAGAGGTTGGGGCAGCAGCTGGGGTCTGCTCTGTGGGTGTGGGGGTCGGTGCCACGGGGACGGGTGCGGCGGTAGATGGAGCAGGTGGAAGCGCTGCTCCGGTTGAGGTAGAAGATGCTGCAGGTGGAGGCGCAGGGGCAGCAGCAGCGCGGTCTCTTTCGGACCTCTCTCTGTCGGCTCTCTCCCTTCGCTCCCTCTCTTGCCTTTCCCTCTCCCGTTCTCTTTCAGCCCTTTCCCTGTCTACCCGTTCTCTCTCCCTGTCTCTCTCTGCAATATCTGTCTTGACATCCTCGGGGTACCTGTCTCTAATAAAACCCGGAGGTGGGGCGGGTCCATGGATGGGAGCGGCCGCGGATGGAGGGGCGGGAGGTACGAGGTGGGCTGGGAGGCTTTGAGGAGGTCCGTTTGTTTGTGGCTCTCGGTCATAAGGAGTTTGAGGACCATTGGCTTTGTTTTGTGTGGTTGAAGCTGGGCGAGCTGGAGTAAGTTCTGCATTCGGGTAAATATCAACGTTGGAATTTGAAGTGTTTGATCAAGCGCACGCGAACCATGGGCCCCGAAAAAAACAAAGAAAAGATCTCCATTAGCCACTGGTCGTCCACGATAGGTACACAAGAAAAAAGGGAAGAGGGTCCTACGCCACCGGGTGGTCTAAATGGCTCGGCGGGGCAAGTCGCAATATAAGGGATGGGAGAGTATTAAGAAAGAAAAAGGAAAGCAAGATAGAAAAGAATCTTATGAGGGTTCGGTTCACTCACGCTCGCGCTCGGAACCCGGAGGGGGAGGTTGAGCCTTGCTACCCTTTTTGGATGCTCGTTG
>KN823030.1:0-19170 GCA_000827465.1 Tulasnella calospora MUT 4182 | reverse complement strand
ACAATAATATAACCAGAACTGAGTGAATGCTGGCTTGAACCCAACAATTTGGCATTTCCACGCTGAGGTGTCCACACAGAGCCCTGATTTTGCCTACCATGCGGGGGCCACGTAGCCCCGTTTCGATTCATGGCTCTGGAGGCACGATCAATTTATGGTCGTGCTCAACTGACAAAAATCAAAAACCCTGTCTTGTTGACGTACTCACCTCCGTCTCCATGTAGCAGGAAACCCGCCCCATGGCCATCCAGCCAGCATGCCCAGAGGCAACCAACCTCCTATCAAAGCGTTTCTCACTTTGTGCGAGTGTTGCACTTGGGTTCTCTTCGGTTGCCTTCTTCCTGAGCCCGGTTTTCTTCAATTCTGGCGCTTCAGATCAGGTACGGGAAACGTGTACATCAGGGTGCTACCGCCCTGTGGAGATCGGCAAAGCAAAAGGAAATCGCCACAATGACTTCTAATCGGAGGGCTCGAAATGAGCGCTTGTGTCCTGCTCATCCTATTTCAACCAGAGGGCGGATGATAATGAACTCGTCAAGACACCATGCCCCTTTCTTTCAGGTCCACCGAGAAGGACGCTCTGAGCGATGACCTCCAACACTTAAACCCATCCTCCCCCGATGGCACTTATCACGAGACCCACCCTACGCACCCTCTAAGAAAAACCAATTCCTCGTCAGGGCGCCGTCTCTTTGGATTTATTCCCGCCGTTTTCGTTCTGCTCGTGACATTAGGCCTCGTGACTCTTATTATGGGATGGCTGCTGGCTTTCCAGTATGGTCCTGCTCAGGGCGGAATAGGTCTCGGCCCTGCGTTCCGGAACGGCTCGTTTGTGCTGTTCGAAGGCGAGAGGAAAGGTGATGCCGACAAGCGGGGAGGCAGCCATTTGCGCGTTCTAACTTGGTCCTCTTGGGGTGTGAGTAATCCTGCATTATCACGTTCTCGACGCTCAAAATAACATGTATTCCCGCATTCTTAGAGTCATATCATCTCTGACACAGGCTCTGTTCTCATGACCCTGGTTGGGTATCGGGTCGCATCTCAGTGGCTACGGAACTCCGAATCAAACGTATTGCAGACGCCTACTCCTCTCCAGTAAGCGCAAGTTATGAAGTGACCCATTAATTGCTAATCCCTTGGCGGTAGGTACGGCCTACTCGTTCGCTTGATGGGATCTTCCTCCCCGATCTCGCTAGGGCGGGCGATTGGGTACGCTGCAGCTCCCAAGCGACGTCCTCGACTCCCGCGTCTCTTCTCAGAGGCTCTATTCTTTGCTACCACCGTCTGGATCCTGGCCAAGGCAGTATGGGGCGTTGATACCTGGCTTCACTACGTCTCTCAAGCAGTCCCATTCGCCCTTCAAGTTCCCGCAATCGACACCGTTCCCTTGCTTGCTGTCGGATTCAACGACACTCTCTGTGATTCTTGGAGTCGGGACGACCACGGATCCCAGTATGTGGCTCAAGGCTACCCCTGCCTAGCCGAATACGAAGGGTGGGCGCTGTACAACACGGAGATGATGCCAAAGGGGTTTAATGCGCTCGTGAACCAGTCTTCAACGTTTCAAGTGGTCACATTGGCCGATGCCCAGGATACAGCTATAGTTGTCCCAAAGCAATCTAGAGGCTATACCTTTCAAGCATCGACCTTTGGGGCCCGAACAGCATGTACGTCTCTGAACAGTCAATGCGACAACGATGGTGGCGGTGTCACTACGAACTGCACTCGAGCTGGCTACCCAGGTCTACCTCACCGAGATGGGGTACAGTTAGATAATGCGGACGACCAAAGTATCTCCAGCTCGGTGTTTGGACTTGTCGAAGGGATCATGGGAGGCACGCAGTGAGTACACAGATGTTTATCGACAGTGCACTTTGGCTGAAAGGACGTGAATGCAGGATGGGTGCGACGGACCTTCCGAGCAAAGGACAAACGCCCAATCCTACCACCCTCGGCATCCAGTTAAGATGGGACTCACGTCTTCAGTCTGCGGAGAACTACGTGTTTGTTCCAGAGGATGCGGAATCCGCTGTGGATACCATGCCGAAGCCCAAGGTAACGCTTTACGCGGGTTGCCAAGTCACTTTCCTCAACGTCACAGTGTGGCATGACGGCGCCAGCGATACTTGGGCGATGGTCAATTCATCTGCTTCGTCTTCAGACCTCACGTCCATCCTTTGGTTACCGATGCTCTACCAGTTCATCACTGAGAAGCTTGCAAGCAACGTCGAGAATGACGCTAGGATGCAAACACGGGACAACGTCATGGCCGCTCTCAACCAGAATATTGGTCGGTTGGCGTTGGCTGCCGCCTCGGGGTATTTTCAACCAATTGAAGCAGCGGACGTACACCTCAGCATCAATGATGCGATACTTTCAATCTACCCGGTGGCTCCAGTGGTTTGCCTGATCCTGTTACTCCTGCTGTACGCAGCTTTGGCGGTAGCGATCTTTACATCATCATGGTTCACGAGCGACAAGACGATAGTTGTCCCGGCTGAAATGTCGCCTAGTGGAGAACACGAGGAGAGGTCGATGGTCGCCCTGACGCAGACCTGGCTGGTTGATCCGATGCCACTTGTGGCGCTTGCCTTTCCCGGCGAAGATGGGAAGGACCACATGCGATCTGTGGCCAAGTCGACGAATCAAATGGTGTACGATGGTCACGAGGGGGATTCAAGGCTATCTATCGGGCTACATGATGGAGGAAAGGTATTCGGACTGAGAAAACGGGGGGATCGTCGAGAAGATGGAGAGTAGGCAAATGAGGGTAGTGATTTGTTCGAAGGCACTTTGAAAGCATGGATTGGGGGCGCTAGGAGGTGTTTTGATGATGACATTGTAGCATTTTACGTATGAAGAAGCAGAATAAGCACCATCCGGTTCATTGCACATCATGTCTCGTTCTGACCTCAGTTGACGTTCCGGGCGGCAATCCGACAGGCCTCCAACTCGACTTTGCCTTGTATGGGAAAGTAAAAGAAAACAGGGATGTTAGTCTAAGCACTTGCAGGGTTGAAAAGTTGAGAGGACTGCTTCGCTTTTGGGCGTTCTGTGCGGGTTGGGGGACGGGTGTCTTGTGATTTTCCACTTGTGCGTTGTGCCGGATCGTGTCATGGCCGTTCAGCGATGATCGTGGTTCAGACGCCAGCGCATGGGATGTGAGGGGGTGCGCAGGTGAACGTCTTTCGGTGTTCCGGGTTGTCGGTCAACGTCGGGATTGAGGGGAGCTGTTTCCGGTGCACGTGAATATAAGAGAGAGTCAAGGGTCACGTTATACCCCCGCGCAATTCCAACTTAGCCCGGCAGTTCTCATCTCTCTCTCTCTCTCTCTTCCGTCATCTCCCCTTCCTTTCACCCAACGCCCAACATCCACCACTCGTCTACAGCACCACAACCAGCCACGACGACGACAGCCACGACGACCAAGCCATAGCCTGGCATTATACCAGACGACAATGGGCCCTTTCCGTATTACCCCTCAGCTCTGGGAGCGTATCCATCATTACGCTGCATTCCCGCCAACCGGTGTCTCCCTCCAGCAGATGATCCGCTTTGGCCAGAATTCAACCCCAGGAACGCTCCTCAAAGGCTCCCAGTTCTTATCTGGTATGCAGCTCCTTGTCATCGTTTCCCAGCGGCGCTCTGACCGTGTCCGTTAGAGGAACTGCCAATACGCCTCGCGCATCGTGTCAAGGAACTCGATCAACTCCCCATGAATTTGGGATCAATGCCGTCCATTAATGTCGTCAAGAACTGGTATGCCCAGTCCTTCGAGGTCAATATCCTGGCTCAGATTGTCATCCGAACCGGGGACTAACTATCCGCCCACCCTCAGGAACTTATCACATTCCCTCCCCCACCTGTACCACTCGAGCTCGCTCAAGCCCTCTCAGAGTCTACCACCTTTCGTCTGCCCGAAGCATCTCCCAATCCTTGTATGCGCCAACTCTTGCCAAAGAGTTCACTTTCATCCTCCAAAAGCTCATCCCCTTCATCATCCTTCTCAGCCATCTTGCCATCCGGGACAAACAGGATACATGTCCCAATGGAGAGAAGGTAATTAGCTCTTGATTCCCCATCTCCCCGCACAAACTCTACTGGGGTGGGAGAGCCATCCCTTTAGATATGGCCCTCGGCCTTCTTTTTCCCGCACTCGCCGTGTCCTCCTTGGCCTCATTGCTAACCTTGGCCTCTCTTCTAGGTACTACTCCGTTCCCAACATACCACTAGCCTCATTCCCTCCACAGCTGCACGAGTACAATCAACGTTTTACCAAAACCCTCGAAAACATCAAGCGACGGCACGACCCCACCGTCACGACAGTTGCGCAAGGCGTTCTCGAATGGAAGAACAGCCGAAACAAAGGAGCACCATTCGAAACTCCAAGGGAGATTCAAGAATGGCTTGATCGCTTCTATATGAGCCGTATCGGGATTCGTTTCCTTATCGGGCAACGTGGGTCTATTTAACAAGTGCCGGATGTACGGCAGCATTCTCACGTCGCGATTTTCAGACGTCGCCCTAAACACGCTCCAACCTCATCCGGACTATGTCGGCATCATTTGCACTCGATCCAACGTCCACGATATCGTCTCTGAAGCTATCGAGAACGCCCGGTTCGTATGCGAGGAACATTACGCCATGTTCAAGGGACCTCCGGTGCACCTCATCTGTCCCAAGGAACTGACGATCCCCTACGTTCCTGGCCATCTTTCCCACATCATCTTTGAGCTACTTAAAAACTCGCTTCGGGCTGTCGTGGAGCGATTCGGAACTCAGGACGAATCACGCTTGCCAGCAATCAAAGTCGTCGTTGTTGAGGGCAAGGAAGACATCACCATCAAAATCTCCGATGAAGGCGGAGGGATTCCTCGCTCGGCCATTCCCCTCATCTGGACGTATATGTACACTACTATGGACCTAGGCGAGCACGGCGTCGAAGAGAATCTCCGAGACTCGGACTTTAAGGCACCTATGGCCGGGTTTGGTTATGGCTTGCCGCTTAGTAGGCTGGTACGTCCCTCATAAACCTTCCACGGCTTACCGGGTTCACTCACTTTTTGCATCTTTTTCCCAGTACGCGCGATACTTTGGCGGTGACCTCAAACTCATATCTATGGAAGGCTATGGTACAGACGTATATATTCACCTCAATCGGCTGTCGAGCAGCGCTGAACCCCTGCCATATTAAATTTGTTATCTCTTGGGCTTTGTACACCATCATTTTCGTATCTCCACCACTCACTTCACTGTAAACTGCTTGTACTACTACCTCCAATTCTATTTTTGTTATGGTCATCTTGGACCACAGCTGCCGGTCGAGTTTCTCGGGGAGGGGGAAACCGCAAGTTCACTCTAGGATTTCTTTGCATCTCTGCAAGACAGGACTCGGGCAGCTGATGCCTTTGATGCAATGACAAACCAGAAAGTTGCATACAAATACAGCCACAAGGGTACAACATATGCTGACGAGTCCATACAATATACAAAGCTTGTATCGGTTCACGATCAAGGGGAAATAATTAAACGGGACCCAGTTTACGCGGAAACTAAAGCAGCGGTGGAGATACGGGACATCAAGTCCCCAATCTCGGTACGGAGCTTCTCATTTTGGTGTCGGACGGTCTCCACTTCATAGTTCCAATTGGTGGTTCGCGCAACGTCCAATTCTTCGCATATCAATGCTCCGGGCATGTGACGAGAGGTACGATGGCCGGGGGACGCCGCGGATCCGACACGGAATTGGGCTAGGATAGAGGGAGCCGGGGCTGGTTTCAATGAAGCTCGAGGGGCTGATACTTGGCCCCGGTAAAAGACGGCAGCTGCGGGAGTGTATTGGCCATCTTTTGACACAAGAGTTGTACGGAGTATCAGCGGTTCTTGAGAGGGTGAGGCGATGTATTTGAGCAAGGAATCTTCCAGGGATTTCGCCGCCGTGGTTGCAATGAGGTCCAGGAATGAAGTTCCGATGAGCTCTTCTCGATCATGTCCCAACAACTGCTTCACGTAAGGATCGCAGGCGACGAAAAGTTTAGTCGAGGTGCTGATCTTTGCCCAGAACTCCCCAGCGCTGGAAGAGCCTGACACTGAGGATTGCGCCAGTTCATCCACCCGCTCCACGACGTCCCAGGAGAGGTTGGAAATGTCCCGCATCCGACCGCTAAAGATGATGGACTTGCGAGTCTTGCCCGCCTCGACGTGGAGCCTGCCGGACGATTCGAGCCACATCATGGTCGAGTTTTTCCTCTTTACCCTAAAGAGGAGCTGGACGGTCCTGAGGGCTGATCGCATGGGGGCTTTCCCCGACTCTGGGATGGAGGATGCCTCTTTTAACTGACGAAGAACCGGAGTGAGGTCCTGGGGATGGGCGATTTCCGAGATGGATTTGCCAATGATATCCTCGGCGTCATAACCGAGCTCGCGAAGGAGAGCAGGCGATGCGTATTGAAGGATACCCTTGACCGAGAATACGTGAATAAAGTCTAGGGCGCGCAACATATCAGACACACGGTTGGAAAGGCGTGCTGCTCAAGACGTGCTTACCATCGCAGTTTTCGATCAGCATATTGTTGAACTCGGAGAGGTATTGGTCTTCTTCTTCGGCAACACTGGGTCTTGGGTTTTCGGTTCGCATGCGGGTGAGCAGATTCCTCTGCTGGGCTGACAGAGCTCCAAAGGGATCGGCGGAGGAGTGGGCGATAGGGAGACGGTTAGGTTGGAGACGAGAGGTTGGGGCGAGGGTGCTATAGTTGACGAGATAGGAGCCGTCTCTCATGGTCTGGAGGATGGCTTGAGGCTGATGGACGAGGTCGACCTGGAAACCAACGTGGAACTGGATCTCGTCCGAGTCGTCGCCGGTGATCGGGATAATGCTGACGAGATTGAGGAATGGGATACCGCCCTTTCGATAGTTCATGAGGTTGACTTGGCACTCTTTATCTGCTGTGAGGCATTTCTTCATATGGGTGACAGCTGCCTCGTCTGTGAACGGTCTGGCCGCGCCCTTTTCGACAGCACCATCCGGTGCTTGGAGGAAGCGGCTGAAATCCAGGAAAGGAGATGTTATTTAACCCCTGAATCAAGGCTGAAAGGGGGTGGTGGACCTCACCAGTTTCTTCCGATGACCTCGGTCGACTCGTAACCTGTCAGCTTGAACTACGGGGTGGATGGATGGATGGGATGAGTTTGATGGTGCCTCTGGATGGGGCAGCGGGTACGTACGAAGGTGGGCGAAGCATAGATGATTGGATGGTCGTATCGACGGACGTCAACAACAACGAAGCTGCAGGAGAAATCGACGGGACCGAGTGCGATTGTTGGGTTTGGGCGCGAGGCTACTCGAGCGAGAATGCCGAGCATGTCGAATCCGGTAGTGGAGTAAAGTGGAGGGGCGTTCGGACCTGTCGCTTCTGACGCTGGGAGTGGTATGGAGAGGGGCTGTTGTGGAGGCGCTGGGGGCGGCTGAGGAGGTGTGGTGTCGCCTATGGGATCGGGATGGGGGAGGGCAGCCGAAGAAGGGAGGGGCATGTCCGGATCTGACGATCGTGCGGCGAGATCGTACATGAATGGTGCAGCAGGTCGAGCATCGCGAGGAAGGGAGGAAGAGGATGATGATGGGGGTGTTTGCTTGGGGTTGAACTCGTCGAGTGGGGATGATTTTGGCGTGTCACTGGAGGTGTTGGGTGTATTATTTCCTGGTCAGCCTGCAGCAAGGAGAAGAGAAGAAAGCAACAGGGAAAGGACGTACTAATTTGAGGGAGCGCCCCCGAACCAGTTTGAATAGTCGGACAGATTTGCGAGCGAGCCTGGAAATGCGTCTGCTCCTCCACCTAGAGAAGGAGTTGAAGCACCCAAGAGGAAAGACGGGAGTTGGAATTGGATGGATTCGCTGTGAAAAGGATTCCCTGTCGCCGTCGATAAGGAGGTCTTTTGACGCTGGTCAAACACGGGCGCTGTTTTGCTGTAAGACGTCGAGGGGCTGTAAGTGTCTTGGTGCGATGAGTCTGGCGATTCCCGGCTGTATCCCTGTGAGGTGAATGTGTGCGACATGGAGAGAGGGACGAAGGGGAGGTGGAGGGAGGAAGGGGGGCAGTCAAATCGCCAACGGGGACATTTGGGATGGTCACGTGGATGGGTTCTTTTAGCCGCCGGTGCCTCCGAAATCCCAGCGAAAAACTACGTCAGATGTGAGATAATACCCGAAAGCCATTTCCGGTCGTCTCGGACATCCTCACCACGCGGTTACCTTCCTATTTAGGCAGGTCAACGCCCATTGGGCAACACATTTTTGGTGGCACGTCGCCGTCTGTCGGTGCCTGAGTCACGAAAAAGTTGCATCTTGGACCGCCACCACTACCTCATCCCCGTAAGTCGTCTCCTGCAAGTCTGTCCCCGAGGAACATGGACTCATCTTCGGCGTGTATAGCCATCCTCGGGGGCATCGTCGTTGACAACCGCAAAAATCCCGCGTGCCAGCACCGCGCATCTCTCCTCAAAAGTCGCTCGATGCCAACGTCGCCATAGTCAAAGTCACAAATGCCCTCCGCCGTTGACATTATCACCTATGTTGGAGTACCTCTCGCCGTCGTCGGTGTCATGCCTGTCCTCTACACCTCATCATCCGCCCTTCTCACGCAATACCGCGTCAGAAGAACCGTACGCAAGAATTACCTCTCAGTCACCACCCGTGTCGGTCTCCTTGCAGGAATCGTAGAGGTCGATCTGCCCCGCTTCATGATACATTCACTCCCCCGCGACGATCCAGCGTACTGGAAGCAAAATCTCCAACCCTCCTCCATAAAGGGAGGCACCTGGACAGTTCTCAACTGGCAAAAGGTTGCCACAGGCAAAGCCAGCTACAGGATACAGCATTCCGACGAGCTCAAGCAACCCCAGGCAGAAGTTGACATGGCCGACCTCATCACTTTCCTCCTCGATCGAGGCGCTTCCCCATCCCCTCACGGTCTTCACCTCCTTCGTCTAATGGGCCTTCAAACTCCTCCAACCACCCCGCTCCTCACTTACAACTCGAAACCCGTATTAGTCGTCGCCACCCCAGATGAATCGGAAGGACGGCTTTCTCTCCGACTTCAATGCGACGACGCTCTCACCGAACGTTCCCCAGATTCCCTACCACCCTACTGGCTACGACTTTCATCCCATCATCTCAAATCGCCCTCGGAATTGTTTCCGCCCGTCCGACTATTCCTTACTGCCCAGGGGCTGGAGGAGGTTGGACTGGAGCCCTCGGACACCAGGAAAAGTGCAGCAGGGGAACTCAAGCAGCCCGACTTTGACAACCTTCTCCCTGTGGATTCTGATGTTGAAGGAGGGTTGAGCGTCTGGTTCGCGTGCGGTGCTGTCGCTGTATGTGCTCGTAGTGAAGATGGATTGGTCTCTCGCTACTCCATACCATCCCGCATCCAGCAGTTCTCGAAGCGCGACACCATTCCTCACGATATCCTGGTACTTCTTGGCATACTCAAAGCCGAGCCCACACCGCTTCAGGCCGAACGCGAACGCTTAAGACGAGATGCAGAAATTCGTCGAGTGTCTGCCACTCATCAAGCCACCGTCAGTCGGCAAAGGGAGCTTCAGTCCATGAACCCAGCTGAACGCGCCCGCGCACAGGCCGAAAACTCGAGAGCAATCCTTCAGCGCATGACGGAGGACCGTGCTAGACGAATGACGGAAGAGTTGGAGAAAAAGGCTGATGCTTTGGTCTCGCCTCGAGTTGGTGTCAAAGTGGTCGCCGGCGCCGCCGTCTCCTGGCTTAGAGAAGCAGGCAATCTCCCGCAAGACGGTCGCCCATTGTCAACTATCGCTGCGGCGATCGTCCATGCCATGATCTTTGACGCTGAACTCGCGTCGTCAATCGCATCTATACTCGACGCTTGGCTGGGATGGATGGATTTGGTCATGACCGACGTCCATTTCGACATTATTGAACGATCAAAGCCCGCGTTCTGCTATGCCGCAATCTTGCTCAACCAGATTGCCGACTTCGAACATCGTGGAAACGCGCATCCCGTCGCTAGGGACCTTGACGAATGCCAGCGTGTTTGGGGGAAGGTGTATTTGGGATAGCATGGACGCTCGGATTATGGATGATTGATCGCTATGCAGGGAGAAAGAAAGTGAAGCAAATCCCGAACCGTAAGAATTGAAACGGGGTTTCAACAGGCTTGCGACCAGGTCACTGCAGATATCCATTTGTGGAACAGTACTCCGATGAATGTATGTTGAAAGGGTCATTTGTAATGTTAATAGTATATATTCCCACTTGGGCCTTTACGTAACTCTGCCGGTGAAATCGCTTCCCGAGACGGGGAAGAATAACCTCGTTTAGGAGTTGAAAAGAAAATCTACTAAGTCCCAAGTTTTGTCCTGATGTATGGGAGTGGGGCGGAGCGGCAAGTAGTGCCCCAATCCAACTTTCTCCAAGACCCCTGGTCCTGGGGTGGAGGTGTAATAACTCTGTGGCAGACTTGATATGACGATGTGAAGTCAAAAACGTGACGCCGGGGAATACTTGGGCTCGGTGGTAGCGCTCAATTGGAATCAGAGAGAGTCGTGGGTCTGATTAGCCAGGATTGACGGCGGCGGCCGCTACGGTTTTGGAGCCTCAAGTGAGAAAGGTGGGGTCAGCGGGAGTGTGAGGAACCGCCTTGCTCGAGAAAGGCGTTGAGGTTGGCTTTGTTGTCTTTAGCCTATCGTTGTCTAGACATCATTCTCTGGACTGAGTTTACTTGATGTCCACGTTCCTCTATGGAGGATGGTTGGTGCACTTTGCGCGGGACATCGTTCAAAGTGGTGGGATCCGTTGCAACCGCCGGTTTTCCGCCTCAAGCCTGGCGGCTCGGGCAGGGAGCGAAACTACTCTTCGTCTCTCAATTTCCAACGCCGCCGACTCCGTTTTCTCGATTCGGCCTTCGAGGGCTGAGAGCAGCACCCTGCCATTCGTGTCATCGACACCAGGAGACCCTCCTACGAGGAGCTTCGTTCGCAAGGATGGTGGTGGCAGCGTGGGGGTCCGCTCATCCTCTTCTTCCTCTTCCTGCTCAAGTGATGCTGCTGGAGGTGCTGATGGTCGGGAACGTGGTCAGACGCGATCCCTAAGGTTGAACGGATCAACGTACGTTTGACGAGTGAAGCTCGGTATGCTGCTGCCGCTTCGTCCTCTCATACAGCTTGCATTTTCGTTACCATCACCTCTACGATCCTCCCGCCGCTTAACGGCTTAACGCTCGTGGACTTTTCTCTTGCAGTCAACTTTCGTGCACCCGAACCACGTATGGCTTTCGATCTCCCTACTCCTAACCTCCGTTTTGAATCAGGAGCCTTCTTTCTGGTGGTGGTGAGGAGTCGAGTTCGCAGTGGACGATTGATGTTCCGTAGCAGAATCGAATGCGGGGGTTATCATTCTGAACTGGCTGGTGGTTCGTTCGGGTGAGCGCGGCTCTTGGAGCAGCGGAGAGACAACTCTTGAACGAGTACGTCTGGCAGGGTCTACTAGCGTGTTGTTAATGCTGAGGGTACAGCCGGAATAGTGGCGGGGAGATCGGTGCTGGGGACATCGGCATCGGCGGCCTCGTCCTCCGTCAATAGCTCATTCTCGACAAGTCGTTGCTAGAGGGTCTACGACGTCGATCATGTAGTCCTTGAGGTCGACGCGGCAGCCCTGGGCAGGCAAACCCAATCAGGAAGCGATGGCGAAGGTCTAGAGAGAGAGAGGACTCACTGTTCCCCGAAGTAGGTTACAAGTGGAAACGGGTGGAATGGCGGCGGAGGATGTTGTCGACGTGACTTTTTCACCTCGATGGATCCAGGAGCCATGTCGGGAAGTCCGTTAAAGGCGGCGAGAGGCGGCGAGGCGGCCAAAAGCGGTGTTGAGGAGGTAGAGAACCTTGGCGAAAGGTTCAGAACTCGTAGCGACGCGTTGGAGGTGGAAATCACCACGTCAGGAGTTTTGAGACACGCGGCGAGAGGTCGAGAAGGACGACGAGTGGTCAAAGCTCGGCGCTGAGGACGTTGTCCAACGTGACCTTTTTACGCCAACGGGTCTGGGAACCGAGTCGAGAAGTTCGAGAAAAGCGGTGAGAGGTTGAGGACGGCGGCGAAGCCGTCGAAAGTAGTGTCGAGAAGGTCGAAAACGGCGGCGAGAGGGCGATAATTGCGGCTGAGAACGTCGACGACGTGAAAGGTCATGTCGACGGGTCCAGGAACGGCGTCAGGAAGTTCGGGAAGGCGGCGAGAGGTCGGGAGGGGCAGTGAGGTGGTCAAAAGTCCTGTCGAGAGGGTCGAAACGGCGGCGAGAGGTCGAGAAGAACGGCGACGCCGGCCGAAAGTGGTGACTCTGGAAGGCGAGAATGACTGCGAATAGACTTTGGCTGCGGAAACGGGATTGGACCAGAAGCCGTGGTTGGGAGGTAGTTCTAATGCAAAGGTTGTGGGATCAGTTATGAACAGATAAAGACAAGTTGTACAAGCTTACCATTAGAAAGGTTACGGCAGCGGCATTCGAGCATGAAAATCTCGAATGGACCGGTAGGCAACGGGGGAGGACGTGCCTAAGAAGTCTAATGTAATAATCAGCATTAGTCGTAGAACTGCAGAATGATGTCGGAAGAACTTACTTTAGATGCCTTATCCCATGTTAGGAGGTTGTCGAGGAGGATGGAGTTAGAAGCAAGAAATACGGTTGGCGAGCCCCGCAATCTCATGCAAGTAGCAAGGTTAGTGAGAACAGTGACGAAAACTGGAAAGGACTAACCGTTCACTGTATGCCATATATAGCGCCTCCGAGCGCCGAGATGGTATTGCTAGACGCATTAGGAATCGTTATGCAGTCGCGAGTGACGTCGTAGTGTAGATAGCCTAATCGTGAGTTGTAAAGAGCGAATGGTCCGCCTAACGGGCATATAAAAGTTAGCGCGAGGCAAAACCAACTATTTAAGAGCACTTACGAATAGGTTGTCAGCCTCACTAGTGCTGGCATCCAAGGGGGTGCTAGTCGCTTCAGCGTTGCTTTGGTTCGCTGTTTAGGCGGTTCAAATTGAAATTGGGGTTGCGTTGGAGCGATGGAGTGATGAAGTAATGGGTATCGAGTGGGTAGTCATTTAGCAACGGCAAGCGCACGGAATGGACACTGAAATGATATTGAATTTGCCTATGAACTCTCACCAGCCTCGAGATCGGATCCCGTCACATTTCCGATCTGCGCTTGTTTCGAAGCCGAACGGAGTCCAACTCGGCTTCACGTCGGCTTTCACTCTCGACCAACGCGATTCCCCTTCTCTTCGCTCACTCCACCATCACCTTACAAATTGCTCCACACCCCCTCCCCCATATATTAGCCCCGACGGAATTCGGCGCAAACCTGTCGACCGTAACTAGAAGCAAGAAGCGCGCAAACGACAGACATCGATGGACCGTAAGGACGCGGTCTTGGAGTCTAAGGGACGGCCCAGAGTATGTCCGGTGCGCAATTATCCTCCATGATCATTAATCTGATATGTATGGCATCAGCAAAAAGTACTTGAATCTGTGGAAGATCTCCGGATCGACAAGGCCCGGATTCAACCGATTGCAGGTTGCTTGCCAATGACTGGCGGCAAATCGGACATAGAGCGAGCTACTCTCCTGCCTAACCCACTTGCGACACCACAAGGGGCCAATCTCTCGGTTTGCATCGCGGTCAAGAAGCTCCGTTGTAGTGACGATGCTGACGATGATCAGATTCTTGCGGTAACCTCGCAGAGCTACTGAGCCTCAAGCCTCTATGAATTCTGACACGTTATTCTTTCACGTACAGTTGCTTTCCCGCGAGGCCAAAATAATCAGTAGTCTCTCTCATAAGAACATTGTAAAGATTATCGGTTTTGTTGAACAAGTGGAGGAGAGCATCGCTTGGATGGTCTTTTCTTGGGAGGAAAATGGCAACCTGCGCGAGTTCATCCAATCCTCGCGCCCTGAATTCTTCTCACGCGTGCTTCTAGTAAGCACGGTTCTCTATAAAAAGTCGGGTCTCTGCTGACGAAGCGTAGCTCAGGGATGTTGCCGATGGAGTTCAATACCTTCACCACAGAAAGCCTCCAATTTGCCACGGAGACCTGAAATCGGTAAGCTAAAAGGCTATTCTTGATCTCTGGAGGCTAAAATATGACCTAAATGCAGCTCAACATCCTGGTAAATCCGGACAAATCGGCAGTAATTACGGATTTCGGCTCCGCTCACACTCTGGATGTTACTCCTGAAAAAACGGCTGAAGACAGGATGAGAATGGCCAAAATACCAAGTGTTGGAGGAGAGCGGGATATGGAACCGCTGAAGGTGGAGCTTGCTCCATCTGGAAAGTCTATCACATTGGCGGGTTGCGCTTGGACCCTCCGATGGGCAGCACCTGAACTCTTGAACGGAGGTTCAGCTGATTTAACGAGTGACATCTGGGCTTTCGGGTGGATCTGTTGGGAGGTATGTGGCACTAACACTCAAGAGCTTGCATGATGGCATAAAACATTCCCCGGCAATTCTTGTAGACCCTCACCAGCACCTTCCCGTTTGCTGAGGACAATGACATTGGGGCTACAATGAGGATCTTGAATGGGGACCTTCCAACCCTTGCTAGCGAGTACGAGCGTGAAAAAGCTTCGGGTCTCTGCAGTTTGATGGCAAAGTGTTGGAGTCAATGCAAAAGTGAGCGGCCATCGGCTGCGATATGCAGAAATTTCCTCCAGGAGGTGGTACGTGTGATTTCTTCACTGCTTTTGATCTGCAGTACTAAAACTGCTACAGAACGTTCAGGATTTCGGATGGAAAGAGCTAAGGGCTCTCGAGGAAGGTTTTTGTGTTTATGGTCGGAGAGCTGCCCAAGCGATTCACACTAGGGAGACATTGAAGGAATGGAAACAACGCGCGATACTGCGCGGAGAGCAGGTCTCTTATGAGGAAGAAGACGCGATGCTAGCCCAGATCATGCGCTGGAACCCTCCGGACTGGAGAAGAGGAGGCTTCGGCCCGGCCATCAGTCCGTACCCTCCTAGGCCTGACAATCCCAACTATGCACCTTATTGGAGGTGAGAGGCATGGTCACTTTCATTTATATGGTCACTGGTTTGATTCTCACTTGGTCTAGTATCCATTTTACCATTGTCTTCACTTGTTTCCCCCTTCTGGACTTTGTCTCACTTGTGTTTCCATGGTTGTGCACTGGGTAATGTCCCCAGTCTCTCTCATCTGTACTCTGGGTGTAGAATGCATGTGTTGTGTTGTGTTTCATTATTTTTCCATGGTTTCTCCTTTGTTTGTATAACTAGGGATGTTGCACTAGGTTGTGGGTCTCCTCTTTACCCCTATCATGTTCCCCATGGTCACTTTGGTACTCAGGATTATTCTCATATTTCTCTTATCTAATCTGGTTGCATTTCATCTATATTGTATTGTGTTCACCAAGTTGTGTATCCAACATGGATTTGTCCATGTTGGTTGTTTGTTTGTCTTGATTCATATATATACTGGATGTACTGTAGATAGAATCTATTGTTGACTCTTTGACTACCCTTCACACTCAAGTGTTGCACTAGGTAGTGCATCTCCTCTTCACCTCTATTGTACTCGCTATATTCGATTTACTATGTAAGATATTATTCTCATGATTTGTTGTGTTTGTGCTGTCGGTGTACATTCCATTGTCATGTTGTTTGTGGCGTATTTGTACATGCTACACCATGTTTGTCTTCACCGTTATATATACTGAATGTACGTGTAGTTAGAATTATCATCGACTCTTTGACTCCCCTTTCCTCCTGTGTGTTACAGTGAGGCCCCTACAGTTGTCAGATTGCTGCATTTAACATCGAGTGCTCTCATGTGTCACCTACAGTCACTGGATTGCTGCGTTCAACAGGTTATGTGCCCAGACTGTAACTGAACTAAACCAGACAGTCGATTTTATCTCTTCCCTATCATGTTGAGCAACAAGGCGGCCCTTGTAGCGCTCTATGGATCCATCAGCAGTCCGCTTGACCTTGAACACCCACCGAGAACCAATGGCCTTCCAATCTGGAGGCAGCTCCACCAGCTCCCAAGTCCCATTTTCCACATGAGCATGCATCTCTACCTGAGCATCTTTGTGTTGCGCCCAGTGTGGCGTGACAACACTCAGCCTCTATGTCCTCCTTGGCTCCTTGGGACTTAGAGGTACGGTCACTTTCTTTTCCAGGTCACGTGACCTTATCTCTCTTATCTTATCTGCTTCTCCACCTCAACTTATTTTATCTGGATGCTCCTGTGAACCGGCATGACGAGTGCCGGTGTGCCTGTCTTCCCTTTATCGTTTTCCCTTTGTTGTTCCCAATTATACCCCTTTCAGTTGAATGTGTAACCCGGCATTGCTATGCCAGGCTTCCCCCTTTGTGTTCACTTCTGCCTTTGTCCTCCCTTTGTACGTTCGTCTCCCTTTGTCGTGTAGAGGTATATAGCTGGGGGTGGATGGGGAGACTTGGTCCTTATCGACTAAGTCCCCCCACCTGTCTGCCCCCAGGTAAGTGTAATCCCCTCTTGTTTCGTATATATCGACTAAGTCCCCCCACCTGTCTGCCCCCAGGTAAGTGTAATCCCCTCTTGTTTCGTATACATCGACTAAGTCCCCCCACCTGTCTGCCCCCAGGTAAGTGTAATCCCCTCTTGTTTCATATACATCGACTAAGTCCCCTCACCTGTCTGCCCCCAGGTGTGACCCTCTGTAGATTGCTGCATTCAACAGGTTATGGGCCCAGCACACACCTGAATACACCAGCATAGTCTCCTCATCGTCGATTTTATGCTTATCACTGCGTCTTGTCACTGTCCTAGGCATTGTCGCCACTCAGTCCAGTCTCCAATCACTCACAGTCACCCCAGCTCCCCTTTATCGCTTCCATTCATCACCCTACCATCATGTCAGCCTCCACACTCGCCCTCAAGCCTGTAATACTCACCCATGGCAACTGGATCGCCTGGGACCACTATCTGCAGGCCTGCTGTGGCGTCCTAGGCGTCTGGGACTGCATCTCCCCAGGTTGGACTCAGCCCCACACCGCTGCCTCGACTCTCACTATGTTAAACGCAGCAATTCGACGACTGTAAGTATCTCACACAGAGAAGGGGGAGTCGAAGAGTCGATAATAATTCTAACTACGTGTACATCCAGTATATATAAGGGCAAAGACAAACATGGTACAACATATACAAATACGCCACAAGCAACATGATACTGAAACGTACATCGTAGCATAAACACAACAAATGATGAGAATAATATCTTACATAGTAAATCGACTATAGCGAGTACGATAGAGGTAAAGAGGAGACGCACCACCTAGTGCAACACACCCCCTCGACGAAATGCCTCTGAGGGATCAATCATGGAGTCCCATACGTTTTCGAAGGTCTACAACCATTGGCCTAGGGAGTGCCTTGGTGAGGAGATCCGCTGGCATTTGTTCAGTCGGACAATAGTGAACTGAGATGGACTTGACTTTAGACACTTCATCACAAATCCAAAATTCGGCAACTGGGATGTGCTTCATGCGAGAGTGGTGAACTGCATCATTGAGTACTTGGATAGTGGACTGGTTGTCGACGAAGAGAGGGGACGGTGAAGGGAAGTTATATCCCAGTTCGGAAAGGAGGTTGCGAAGCCACTTGATTTCTGTTCCTGCGAAACTGGCACCGTAAAACTCGGATTCTGTAGAAGACTTGGCTATCACCCCCTGAAGCTTGCTAGCCCATGATACTGCACCCGTTCTGATTTTGACTATGTAGCCATTGGTTGACTTGCCATTCTCTTTATCTCCAGCAAAGTCAGCATCGGTGTAGGTTTCAAAGATAGAGATGATGTTGGTATCAGGGGAATAGGTGAGTTTCATATCCTTGGTTCCTTGAAGATAGCGAAGCAAGTGTTTGACAGCCTTCCAATGCTGTATGCCGGGGTTGGAATTGAAGCGAGCAAGTTTTCCGACGGCGTATGAGATGTCTGGACGAGTTGCAATAGCTAGGTAGTTGAGGGCACCGACTGCATTGAGATAGGGGACATTCTTCATCTCATCGATTTCTGCCTGAGTTGTGGGTGACATGTCCTTGGTGAGTTTTAAGCCGGGTTCCATGGGAGTGGCGACGGGTGCACAACCTGACATTCCGAATCGTTCGAGGAGGTCAATGACATATTGGCGTTGAGACAGGTGAAGAGTATGGGATGAATGGTCTCGAGTGATTTGGACGCCCAGAAGGAATGTGGTAGGACCTAGGTCCCGCAGTTTGAAAACTTTGGCTAAGGCATCTTTGATTTCCTGAATCTTGGCTTTGGACTTGGATATGAGAGTAAGGTCGTCAACGAAGACTGGAACAACGACTTTGATGCCTTCCTTTCCCCATGCATAGATGCTGGGATCAGAGACCAGGCGTTTGAATCCAAGTTTCTCCAATTCTTCTCCTAGTCGCTGGTACCAAAGGCGTCCGCTTTGTTTAAGACCGTACAGCCCTTTTCTGAGGCGGCAGACCCAGTCATCGTCCTTTTGGTGGAATCCTTCAGGCTGACGCATGTAGACGATCTCGTCCTCTGGTAGAACACCGTTTAGGTAGGCATTGGATATGTCGATTGATTCTATTTCCATGTCTTCAATGGCAGCAAGGGCGAGTAAGGTTCTGAGTGTTGCACTGAGTGGTGCGTCTCCTCTTTACCTGTATCGTACTCGCTATATTCGATTTACTATGTAAGATATTATCCTCATCATTTGTTGTGTTTATGCTACGATGTACGTTCCAGTATCATGTTGCTTGTGGCGTATTTGTATATGTTGTGTCATGTTTGTCTTTGCCCTTATATATACTGAATGTACGTGTAGTTAGAATCATCATCGACTCTTCGACTCCCCTTCTCACCTGTGTGCTCAGTGTGACCATCTAGTCGTCGGATTGCTGCGTTTATCAGGTTATGGGCCCAGACCGTACCTAATACAAACCAGACAGTCGATTCATCATCTCTTACTTCCATCGTATCTAACGATCTACCTCGAGGGCACCTTGATTGCCAGAGCGCAGCGTGAACCCAGCACGCCCAGTCGCCCCTCTACACCGTCAGGTTAGAGGCAAAACTCGAATCCATACTACACCCTCCTACCTCTACCTGCG
>KN823029.1:121466-149824 GCA_000827465.1 Tulasnella calospora MUT 4182 | reverse complement strand
CATCCCGATTCCTTACTCCTTGACCTATGACCGCGAAACACTGTTTCCTTCTGCTCCCATCGTGACTCGTCCCACTCATTCAGGGCGTTTACCTAGCGCCGTCGGAGGCAAGCTTGTAAGAAGTGCTTTGTAATGAGGCAAAGATTTGCCCGGGAAGACCCCGATTCTATTTCGACCCTGAGAATGCAAACCACAACGATTGATCAAACTATTGACGATGGCAACGACGGGGTATGGAAGTGGTGTGGACATTAAAGGGAATGCCCGTAGAATACTGTCCCGAGATGCGTTCTGCCAGGAAAGCAATCCATTCTCCAAACGTGATCCGAACGAAGCCCAGACAAACGAGTGGAGAAGACGGAGAAGAGTGGTGATAGACGGCGTTAGCCTGGGACGGGCGCCAGTAACCGCCTTCCAGATTGCCCGAAACGGGAGCGGAATTGAATCCACGGTCCATCGTCTGAAATCAGCCATCATCTCTCGCCTCGGATTGTCTCGGTTTTTGAGTTACGGGAAGTTGCCCACTCTCGTTGGATCCTGGCAGTGCAGATATGTACGGTGGTGGTCAGCAAGGCGCACGGCGTGCGATCCAGGGGTACCGAAATCCGACAATTCTTTATACCTCATCAATCAAGGGCTTTCGTCACGTTGCCATGCTTGGTCGAAGTGATAGCGACCCACGTCGACGTCGTCGCGCGAACGCTATGAGAACGTTGAGTAGAAATAAATAACGACCAATAAGGTGAAGCATCCATCGATGCAATTAGACCTGATAAAATGGGTACGAGCTTAATGAGGCCGGCTTAAGCTTTCATACTCCTATATATGGCACGGCGCTTTGTAACTTGGTGATCTCGAGTAATTTCGGACAAGGACGGAATAAGAAGAGGGGCGTCCATGGTTTCTGATATCGCCTAAGCGTTCATTCAACTTTAGAACCGTATAGGAGCGGCATAGGAACATCTTAATCCCGCTAGTGTTCGCTCCACCACATTTCATCTACCGATATCGCAATACAATCTCGACTTGGGCAGGCGTTCCAGAAATGCGATATGGGAGCTGTTCTGGGATGGCCCACGAAAGTGTACGCGAGACCCTCCACTAAGGCTATCATATTATTCCAGAGTCTGATATCTTTCTGCGCATGGTCTTGTAAACATGGGCCTTGGGTTCTGGGTGAGTTGGCGGAGACCGTGGACAACAGGGCGGCGATCAATCGCAACCCTGAAGGGCCATGCGTCCTCCTGACACGCGGCTGTGTGCAAATCCCTTCAGACGGTCTCCACTCCGCGTTCCGGAACCAATCTGCTTGCTAAGCCTGTGGCCATCCCTTGGTATCACCTTGGCGGTCCCTATATATCGGAGCCGAGTGCTCGAGTTTGTCTCCATCCTGATTGCTGCCCTCCATCGAAGTTCGACTCTGCGCTTCTTATCCACCCTGCAAGCACCTAACCATCCTCAGCGACCCGATGAATGTTGAATGTTAATCAAGACCCGGTCTCTCCACTCCAGATCGTGGAGCCTGCTCAAGCTTCGAGATACATGACATGTTGAGTAGATTTCGGGGAGATTTTCCCCCCTTCGTGGCCATTCTCATCGCAACTTTTTTTATAGTGGTTGGGTTTACTGTACTTTTCTGGGATCACATCTGCACCTTCGACGACGAAGTCCAGTTCTTGTGGACTGCGCCTAGATCTTTCGTGAAGATTTTGTTCCTAGGGGTACGTTCAAGTTCCAACTCACCGCCAAAGCTCGAGCCTGGGTGACCATGTAGCTCTTTCTCTCCTTCCCCTCCCTTTCTTTTCGCCTGATAGAATCGATACATCACTCTTGGATGCTTGACAGTCGCGGCCTTTCGTAAGCCCTTATACTTAGCACTGAAGGCAAGAAGGGCTGACGGAAACCTCCAGATACGAGCCGTTTAGTGCACATGTCGGATACAGTACGTTCGATTATCTGAATATCTCTACCAGGCCGCTAACAGAAGCCGCATTTTATCCGCATAGTTGTAGGTTTATGGCTTGGTTGCCGCGTACTATGCTTGCGTTAACGGGGCGACATGTGGTTCAGCTGCAAAGTGTCGGTCATTCTGGTTGGTTGTGCCGAAATTCCATCTTTAGCGATTTGGGATCGTAAGTACAATGAACCCGCGCAGGCCATTCTCCTTACTAACGAAATTTCAAGTGCTGCTGCTATTTCGAGTGCACGCCCTTTGGGGTAAACGTCGTGATATCGTTGTAGCTACCTCTATCCTCTACTGCATAACATATGTTGGTCACTCTGTGGCGGGTCTCATAGGTGCCGTTGAAATAATCCGTTCGTCCAGCATCTTACGACGTTTCTTCAAACTTCTCTAATGACGACATTCTCGTAGCCCACCTATACTTCGATCCCGTTGCCAACGCATGTGCTACTGATTACCGGCCAACACAATTTGCTATAGCGTGGGCCTTTGTTGTAAGTGTTTCTGTGGCCATTAACGAAACCTAACGTAACCAATTGAATTATACGTATTGCAGCTATTTTGCGAGACCGTAATGTTCACCTTGACGATCATCAAGGTCATACAAGATCGCAAATCCGATCACTTCAACAACCCTCTGATGAAAAGTCTATATTACGGCCAAATCATTTACAACGTTGTGAGTGCTCATTCCAGGCGCGTTAGGTTGAAGAAATTGGCTCACGAATTGCCTCCTCGCACTCATATGACAGGTAATCATCGGTACTAGCAGCTTTTTATTATGTCCACTCCGAGGAAGAGCTAACCAAATTCGCTTGGAAACTAGCTGTTCGAGTGTTCAACCTCGTGATCTGCCTCACAACACCTCCATCTTATCTATTTTTGGGTCTGTAGTGAGTTGCTCGATTATGCAATACTCAAGACCCCAAACCATAGCTTACCCGTTCCCCATGCTTAGTTTTTTATGGGCGATGGTAACCGTAGTCATCACGCGAATGATGCTGCACCTGCGGAGGGCAGCCTCTTCCGACTCCCAGCACGGCCAGACGACATCATTCGGAGAGACAGCCTTCAGTACGCTTGTTTGGGCACGGTACACTTTGCCAGTGAACTCGTCCCGCACGGCATTCTCGCCAAATATCCATTCGGCGGATGCCCGCAGAAACATTGATTGGAGCGGTGAGGATGGGGAGAGTGGGGAGAGAATCGAGCTTCGGAGTTATCGAGCGGAGGGTATCCCGTCTAACGAGAACGGCTGACGATGTCGCAAGTTCCAAGGTTCGCTCTCGTGAACGAGTTTCAAATCAAGGAGGTATTACTTGATATGGCGGGTTATTCTCATTGCGCGTTTTGTTTCTGTAAAAGGCTTATCCTTATCCTTATTCTTTGTACTCTTTTGGCGTTTTGAACATGGGTTGACTGGACGCGGGCTAGGTGTTTGTGTTGGTGTGGATTAAGAGGAGGAATTCGTTGCCCCGCGCAAGGGCGAGGACCAATTCCGTTTGACGGGGAAGTGGAACGGTATCCTTGAGCACTTGAGCGACGGCGCCAACGAACTTGGCGTTGGTCAGACGAAGGGTTTCTAGGTTGGACGAACATCGAAGGAAGAGAATGTCAGTTCGTGAGACCGAGTTCGTGAGACCGAGTTCGATGATGAACGTGAACGGAGAAGGATCCCAAAGGCAGGGAATGTTGTTGAAGAATACGCGCCGGAGCTTCCCAGCCTGTCTGCTGAGGATATCCAGCGGACGATCGATCTCTTGGCTGAGGATATCCAGCGGACGATCGATCTCTTGGCTCAAGGCGATTTCTGTGAGGGTCGATGAAGCAGAGGAAAGTGGTGATATGCATCACACTTACGGCGACCCCCAGCGAAGGGCTCAGGCCCTTTTCACCGAAGGACGGGCGTGCCTTTGACAGGTTCAATACCCTATTGATTCGATTATCTGACGAATTCGAAGCTACTCTTGTCTAGAAAGAAGGGTTGTTTCAATAACTTCGAAGCAACCTCCTCCATGCATCATCAGTTTCTCGAGAACAGAATTGTACTCGTCGGACGAAGTTGCATCCAGGCACAGCTCTAATATGTCGGTGACCGTCTCTGAGGATAACCTCGCGAACAATAGATTTAAAGGTGACGGGAACTGTTGGGGACGTGAAGGAATATGCCTATCTCTCTACGACCCTCGTCTGAATCCCGGCCTCTCCGGGAGACGTTCTAGGAACAGCTCATACTCTTCGCCACCAGCTCGAACCTAGCAACCGCCCGTCTGGTGGTCGTCTAAGAAAACGGCGCGTCTGCAAAAAGAGCGAAGGATTGCTGAAGGGCTACCCTCCCTGACCCTAAGAGCCACGACGACCTCCTTTTCAGTCAGTGGCTTCCGTGATCCATCGGGAATACAGATGAGTTCTTTCACCCTGCTCCTGTCTTTCTTGCTAAAGACGGTTGTCCATCCGGGCGGTTGCAACTGAAGGTCGGTCATCACGGGAAAACGGTCTGTAATTAATCAGGCGGGGGTGAGCTTGAGAGCAGTACAATGACTTCTGGGCGGTAGGGAGACAGTCAGTCGGCAATATTGGTAGTTCGTCGTATTCTGAAGCGACCTGAAGACTAGAGTGGTGGCCCCCGAGATCGACTCTACATCTGAACAGGCCAGTCTCATCGCAAATGGCATCTGAATACTTTGTGTCATCGCCACAGTCGAGAATGGTTGAACTTCAGCCCACTCGCGCCAGTACTATAAATCTAATTCATTCGGATGGACGGATTCAAATAAATCTTGATTCTCATTGGTGTAACAATCGCGGAATCTTCAGCTGCCGATATGTCCATTGGCTTGCCGCGCTTTGGAACCGGGATTTTATGGTTCAGGGGTCAAGTCCAAACAAGTATTTTGATCCCTCGATAGCATGTATACCCATCCCCACTGCTCAACCATCTCCATCTCCCCCACCATCGTTTTGACGTTCCCCACCACTGACTAGGCATGCAAGCTCTCATTCCTCACTGCGAAAGCGTCGTTCTTCACCTATTGCCTCCACAGACCCCCGTGTACAAAAGTGGCCTGCCCCGGATTTCTTGGTGAGCCCCCTTCCTTTTCGAGGCTGACGTCTTTTCGGGGACCTGACCTTTCCTCCACAACGGTTGCTGGCGCAGGCTTAGGTCAGAACTTCGCTTGTTCTCTAGGTTGGCTGCTGGCCTTGCGGGCTGTGTGGAAGGTCTCCTGATTGGCCATGTCGATAATTTATGTACAAGTTGTCGCTCGAAGATGGGGGTACGGCGGTCGTGTCCCCGTGTAGGCTACTCATCGCATCGCGCTTCGTCGGCATTCTAGAGGACAGTGTGTCTCTATTCATCGTCGACAATAAATCGCTTCTCCAAATCTCCATGAAGTAATCATGGTGAGTGATTGGGATCAGGGGGACGGCGACGGTTGTCCCAGCTGCTCCGCGGTCGACCTTTGCGAGTACCGTAAATGCGTAAGCCCAGTCTCATCAGAAATATCATCTCCGTCGGCGAAAAGGATAAGTCTTTGTTTTCAGCGCGCCAACAAAATAATGCCGTTGACTCAGTAGTATGCTTCCACCGTCCGCCCAGTTTTTTTCAATCCCGATTCTCGCTATTGAATATTCCTCGGGAGCCAGAACGATTATTGGTTAACCGCGCTCGAAATTCCGGGTATTTGACGATTCCGAATAAATCATATGTGGAGGTGAAGCCAACACAGGCATGTGTTGTGACACGCCATTGCTCTTTCGAAGGGGCATTCCTGAATCGTTAAACCGGCGCTGTTGCCCGTTCGACCATCGACGTCGACGCTCACTCCAAGGGGTGGGAGCTATCCCTCCTCCTAAGAACACGTCGTTTTTCACCTTCACCTCTATAGATCCCGATACTCACTGGCAATAGTTCCAGGAATGAGATCCTTGTGTATGGAGTCGTTCTGGAATGACTCACGAAAGTGGGCTTGGCAGGGCAGCCTTGAACCGATGAATTGATGCCAATCTATCGCTAGGCCCTTCACTGAGGTTATCTTATTATTGGACGACTTCCCGTAGGATTTCCGTGACACTTGACACTCCGGTACTTGGGTGCCTGAAGGGTTTATTAAGTGTGGCTTACTCGCGCGGATATCCTCGCGAAGGAACCCCCTGGACAAGTTCTTTCTAAGGGAAGTGGCCCCTAGGCGCCATCGAGTACACTGGTTGGTTCATCTCTCACTGCAATCAGGTAGATAGAGTGTAGCGGGCGATAGTTGACGGTGGGGGTGAAAAAAGGGGGGGGGCAGTTGGATGTCGATGGCGGAGAGGTAAGGGTTTTGGGGAGTGTGGTGGAGTGCAGCGCGCAAAAATCGAGTGTAAGGGGGGGTGGGGGGTCTTACACTCGAAGCGAAGTGTAGAGGTGGGTCGTGAGAGTCGGAGCTTGAATTCATAGATTTTTCCTGAGACACACCACCATATAAGGTAAAAATTAGTTTTTCCCAGATTTTTTCCTGAGTACCGGAGTGTCAAGTCCAGAAATCCTACGGGAAGTCGTCCATTTTTCTGTCCATGATCTCGTAAACGTGGGCGTTAAGCTGTGAACGCGTTGGCGCGGATCGTGGGCAACTGGACGGGGATTAAGTGCAACCCTGGAGGGCCATATGTCCTGCTGACACGCTGCTTTTGCAAATGGCTTCAAACGGCATCCCCTCTGGAACCAATCCGCTTGCTCCCAAGCCAAGCCTCTTTGCTCCGCCTTGGCGGAATATATTGGAGTCTGTCTCGATCCCGATCGCTGTCTCCGGCCATCGACGTTCGACCCCACACGTACTATTGAGCTCCTCCTGTTCTTCCACCCCGCGATCACATTCCATCCTCAGCGACCTGATGAATGTTGAATCATAATCATCATGACCCGGTCTCTCCACTCCAGATCGTGCAGCATGCTCAAGCTTCGAGATACATGACATGTTGAGTATATTTCGGCCAGATTTTTTCCCCTTCGAGGCCATCCTCATCGCAACTTTTTTACAGTGGTTGGGTTCACTGTACTTTTCTGGGATCATATCTGCACTTTTGGCGACGAAGTCCAGTTCTTATGGGCTGCGCCAAGGTCTTTCGTAAAGATTTTGTTCCTGGGGGTATGTCCGAGTTCCAGCCCCCCTCCAAAGCTCGAGCTGGCCGGGTGACCATGTAGCTCTTTCCCTCCTTCCCCTCCCTTTATGTTCGCCTGGTAGAATCGATACATCACTCTTGCATGCTTGGCACTCGCGGCCTTTCGTAAGTGCTTGTACTTAGCACCGAAGTTCGGCAAAGAGAGGCTGACGCAAACCTCCAGACACGAGCCGTTTAGCGCACATGTCCGATACAGTACGTTCGATTCTCTGAATGTCTCTACCAGACCGCTAACGGAGGCCGCATCTAATCCGCATAGTTGTAGGTTTATGGCTTTGTTGCCGCGTACTATGCTCGTGTTAACGGGTCGGCTGCATGTGGCTCAGCTGCAAAGTGTCCGCCATGCTGCTTGGTTGTGCCGAAATACCATCTTTAGCGATTTGGGATCGTAAGTACAATGGACCGGCGCCGAACATTCTCCTTAATAACGAAATCTCAAGTGCTGCTGCTATTTCGAGTGCACGCCCTTTGGGATAAACGTCGCGATATCGTTGTGGCTACCTGCATCCTCTATTGCATAACATATGTTGGTCACTCTGTGGCGGCCCTTGTAGGTGCCGCTCAACTAATCCGTCCGTCTAGCATCGTACGCCGTTTATTCAAACTTCTCTAATGACGACATTCTTGTCGCTCACCTATACTTCGATCCCGTTGCCAACGCATGTGCTACTGATTACCGGCCAAAACCATTTGCTATATTGTGGGCCTTTGTTGTAAGTGTTTTTGTGGCCATTAACTAATCCTAGTGTAACCAGTTGAATCATACGTATTGCAGCTATTTTGTGAGACCGTAATGTTCACCTTGACGATCATCAAGGTCATACAAGATCGCAAATCTGATCATTTCAACAACCCTCTGATGAAGAGTCTATATTCCGGCCAAATCATTTACAACGTTGTGAGTGCTCATCCCAGACGCGCTAGGTTGAAGAAGTTCGCTCACGGACTGCCTATGACAGGTAATCATCGGTACTGGCAGCTTTTTATTATGTTCAACCTGGGGCCAGCTAACCAAGTTCACTTGGAAACTAGCTGTTCGAGTGTTCAACCTCGTGGTCTTCACCACTTTACCTCCATCTTATCTATTTTTGGGTCTGTAGTGAGTTGCTCGATTATGCAATACTCAAGACCCAAAACCAAAGCTTACCCGTTCCCCATGCTTAGTTTTTTATGGGCGATGATAACCGTATTCGTCACACGAATGATGCTACACCTGCGGAGAGCAGCCTCTTCCGACACCCAGCGCGGCCAGACGACATCATTCGGAGAGACAGCCTTTAGTACGCTTGTTTGGGCACGACACACTTCGGCAGTGAACTCGTCCCGCACGGCATTCTCGCCGAATATCCATCCGGCGGATGGCCGCATAAACATTGATTGGAGCAATGAGGATGGAGAGAGGGGGGAGAGAATCGAACTTCGGAGTTCTCGAGCAGAGGGTATTCCCACTAACGATAACGGCTGACGATGTCACAAGTTCCAAGACTCGCTCTCGTGAACTAGTTTAAAATCTGGGTGGTGTTACTTAATATCGCGGGTTATTCTCATCGCGCATTTCGTTTCCGTAGAAGGCTTATCCTTATTCCTTGTACGCTTTGGGGGTTTTAGCCCTGGGGTATTCTCTCGATGAAGGGTCCTTTTGATTTGCTCTCTCTCAGTGACTTTGCCCGATGGTTTATGAAGAAACTGCAGGGGTCGAGTCTCGCTACGACTCTAGGAAGGGGTGACGCGAAGATACGCGTCAACACAACGCTGTTCTGTGAGGCTTGAGCAATGATGGTGCGTCAAAAGGATCACGGCTCGCAGTAAACAGGTACATAGTATTCTTCATACCTTAATCACCTATATGGATGTGGCTATAATTGACCTTCTCATCCCTCCGCCCCATGCAAGTATTATTTTGCCTTTTGCTCCCACTGTGACCCGTCCCGCTCGTAACAAGGTCACTTCGCGCATTTATTTGGCACCCGTCACTAAAAGCCCTACTTGGAGTTTTTGGAATCATGCGAAGATTTGCCCTGGAGGTTCTCGACCCTTCTAACGACCCTCACCTTTCCAATTCAGAATCTGAGACCCAAGCACCGACCAATGACAAATGCTGATGGTGGCAAAGGTCTTATTACCTAGTAGTAAGACGCAATATTGGGCTTCGTGACGAAGATATCGTTTGCGGTGAGTCCTGCTCCAGGTGCGGAAGTCGTTGCTGCCCTTCGCTTACTTTACCTACACGACTCGCCGAAAATAAGCTAAAAATAGCATCCGATTGGTTTATATATATAGACTAGGCATACAATAGAGCAAAAACCACTCACCTAGGTGCCTTCAGGAGCGTGTCGCCGTCACCGTGACCGTTCGACCTCGCGGGGTTCCGCTCAAGTGGGAACCCAACTCATGGACAAAAAATAGAGGGGATGGTCAGCATTCCTTATTGTTGGGATGAGCAATTAAGACGTTAATTAGGCTGAGAAGCCTTTATACGGTTTCAATATGGCAAACTTTCCGCGGTTGCAAATGGACGTCGCCGCGGCTCAAGCTGGACCCTGACGCCGGAGACAGACGACGATGACGGTGACACGCTCCCGAGGGCGTCTAGGTCAGTGATTTTTTGCTCTGTATATATAAACTAATCGGAGGCTATTTTCAGCTTATTTTGGGCGAGTTGTATAGGTATAGTAAGCGCAGTGCAGTGGCGATGGCCACAGTCGAAACCCACGGTGGTCCCGGCTTCCATACTCAGGGGATATCACGAACTAGTGCGCGGTGGTAAGGGCTCTATTAATGGCTTGTCGGACCTCCGGTTTCCCAGCCCAATCAAATTTACCTCATCCGACTCCCATGGAAGTGGTAGCAAGCAAGACATTGTCGGGGCGACGCTCAGTCAGTGAGATACTCCTACTCCTCACGCCCAGGTGTTGGCGAGATTGCCAAGCAGTCACCAGTTAATAATGGAAATTTCTAGGTAGCATTCACAGGGATAGGTGAGGGGTCTCCTGCTGTGAGCCACGAGGATAGAGATAACACGAGAAGGAGCCCTGTCGCTATGTCCCACCATGGAAGAAATCCCATCTCAAGTCGTCCAGGGTAGAATGCCAGGTTCAGATCTACGGCTTGGCGGTAGAATACGTAGTCGTCAACGTCAAACAATACAAATCGGCCCTTTTTAGGCACGGCAGGGTTAACGGACTGCGCAGCTCAGCTGTTTTGTCCCCAGCAATACGAAATAATAATACAACTGCCCGCACAAAAGGAACGGCCTGGAGCGTTGGGATCCGGACGACCCAGAGGAACTTGAATCCTTTGCGGTCAAATTGAGCCCGGCTGGTGTCCTGCAAAGCAGAATGTCTTGGGTTATTTCAAGGTCCTTCCCATTATTAGCAGTGACAGGGGTCCCACCCGGGGCGGCGACCAACCATAGGTTCCCCGAAGGGTCACCAATGTTTGTTCTAAAGCCAATCCAGATCGCTACCAAGGCTAGGGGTCTGTGACATGCATCCCCGGCTCTGTCGCGGCGAAGATATAGCCGAGGGTGTCTCAACCCGTGGGCGACCCGGTTATCAATTGCAAGAGTATATAAATTCAGTACCGACAGAATTTCACCACCCTTTTGCCTCCCGTTATTATCTTGTTGCTCCCCCCCTCCGGATCACCATCCTCAGTGACGCAAATGAATGATAGAACACACTCATCGTGAACCGGTCTCCCCCCGTCAGATCGTACTTCATGCTGAAGCTTCGAGATACATGACCTGTTGAGTGCATCTCAGCCCGCAGTTGAAACTGAGCTAGTTTTGCACATGCTTAACGCAGCTTTTTTTCTAGTGGTTGGGTTCACTATCCTTTTGTGGGATCATATCTGCACTATCGACGAAGAAATTCGATTCATATGGACCGCGTCGAGGTCTCTGGTAAAGATCTTGTTTTTGGTGGTATGACCGAGTTCCGACTCCTCCGAAACCCAGCCCGGAATGACCGTACATCCCGCTCTTGTCCATAGAATCGATATGTTACTCTCGTGTTCCTAGCGGCTGCTGCTTATCGTAAGCACTCGGGTTTAAGACGGCAGCCCTTTGGAGAAGCTTACCTTTCCGTTGCAGAAACAAGCCGGCTGGCATCATATTCGGATGTAGTGCGTTCGACTGCCTAAATACACTAATTTTGTGGCTGACATTGATCACATTTAATGCGCTTAGGGGTGAGACTAGATTGTTGCCTCACATGCCTGGGTTTCACGTGTCCACCTCGTATGGTTTAGGTGTGGGTGGTCGGTGGAAGTGATTGGTTTTTTGGAAGCTACCTCATTAGCGATATGGGACCGTAAGTACAGATAAAATGCACCGAATACGCTGTTTAGCTTACGCGATATCTCCAGTGTTTCTGCTATTTCGGGTGCATGCCCTCTGGGGTAGACGGCGTAGTATCGTTTTCAGTACCTATTTCCTCTACAGCATGACATATGTTTGTCATATAGTGATCGGGCTTCTAGCCGGCATCGAGTTATTCTGTTCGTTTAACTTTTATCACGTTTCAACCCTCGCTAATGGTAACATACTTTTAGCTCACATGCACTTCGATCCCCTGGCTAAAACATGTGTTACCGATTACCGGCCAAAGCTATTCTCAATACAGTGGTCTTTTTCTGTAAGCCTTTGTATGGATGTGCAACAGAATCTTAGCGCGGCTGACTTATGTACGTGCCCTATAGCTATTCTGCGAGACCATTATGTTCATTTTGACGATGATCAAACTTGTTGAAGATCGCCGAACAGACCAGGTCCACAACCCCCTAATGGAGAGTTTATACTATGGGCAACTTATCTACAGTGTGGTGCGTGCTCCTTTCGCTCGTCTCTGGCTAAGGAGACCGGCTAACGAAGGTATTTTCTTCCTGGTATGACAGGTCATAATCGGTGCGACCGGCTTTTCGATATGGTCATCTCGGTAATTGATTAACCAAATTCACTTGTCAACCAGTGGTCCGAGTGTTCAACCTTCTCATCTGGGTCACCTCACCGCCATCTCTTACATTTCTGGGAGTTTAGTGAGCTGCTCGATTGTATGATCCTCACAACCTTGAACCAATACTTACCTGCTACCCACATGTAGTTTTATATGGGCTGTCGTAGCCACACTCGTAACACGAATGATGCTCCACCTGCGGAGGGTGGCATCTTTCGACTCTCAGCGGGGCCAGACAACGCTGTTTGGAGAGACGGCCTTCAGTACACGTATCGTTTGGGCTCAGCATACCCAAGCAGTGAACTCGCTCCGCACAGCATTCTTTCCAGATTCTGACTTGGCGGACGATCGCGAAAATGTTGACCGGAGCAGTGAGGATGGGGAGAGGATTGAATTGCGGACGTATCGAACCGAGGGTAGCAGGACTGAAGGTGAGGCTTGACCGTATCCGAAGCTCCAACGCTCGCTCCTGTGAACGAGTTGCAAATGGAGAGTGGGGGGTGTCAAGCGACGTGATGAGGAGCGAGCTTCAGCGCGTGTTTTGTCTTGTAAAAAAAACTTATCCTTATCCTCTGTCCGATTTCGATGTTTGTGCTTGATTCTTTCAATGAAGATCATTCTTGTTTTCTCTCTGTCGGTGGCTTGGCCCGAATTTTCGTACAGTAACTATGAAGCACGGGTTTCGCTCAATGCCACGACTCTGGTAAGAATTGATGCAGAATTACTCTTTTAAACACGATCGTCCACGGCCCTCGCGAAGCGTTCGGCATCCGAATTTACGCCCCAGGGAAAATAGAAGTCGCCTCTCAAACTCTGACGTTGATCGAAGAAGGGAGGGGACCCATCATCCAGCCCTCAAACTACGAACAATATTCTCCTTCCGGCGTTGATCAGACTAGTCCTGGTCTCGCCATTTTGTCCCTCTGAGGAAGCAGACGGAAAACCCGCGTCTACATGCCGAACTCGGACGGGAAACGATGGAAACTTCGAAGGGTTGGTACGAGGGTGATCTACCATATGCACTTTTTCAGTATGTACAGCTGGTCTCAGAAGGCGAGGGTCGAACATGACGCGCGGATGGTGTCCGCTAACCCCGTGCACCCGCGGGTAGTGGCACACACCGAGGTACATACGTTTCATCGAAGGCCCTCCATAGCTCCGGATGGATAAATGAGAAGCCACCGGGGAGTTGGCAAAATACAGTATTTGCAGCCGAAGGTTTGAAGAAACGGAATGCTTCTAGAAACGACACGTAGACAATGATGCGCGAAGACGGGTACACGTGAGCCAGGGACTGGCGGGAACGCCTCGGGTGACACGTAGACCTTCTCCCCATTAAAGACCCCGACAGACCCGGCAACAGGACGATCCTCAACCCATCCCCCGCTCCTCTTTCGCGCCAGTCATGCGCCTCTCCACCCTCGCCCTCCTTCCACTACTAGCTCAGGTCTTCGCTCAAGAGAGACCACAGGGCGCAAGCTCCGAACGGTTTAACTACCAGGTTAGATGCACTCGCGTCCAAATTTTTTTTTTTCTGAAAAGGGAAACTGATGTTGGCCCCCCACTTTAGTCCGATGTAGCACGCCTACGAAAAATCGTCATCGAGTCGCTCTACAGCCACCGAGACGTTTTCCTGCGAGAATTGGTTTCCAACGCAAACGACGCTATTGAGAAATGGCGCGTCGTGTCGCTTGGTGGCGGCATCGTCGATCACAACCCTCTCAACATTACTTTGAAGCTGGTTCCCGGAGAGAACGACCAACCTGGAAAGCTCGTCATCACTGGTAGGTTTCCTGCCACAGCGCATAGAGAGCATATCACTGATGCAACCCGACATTTAGATACTGGTATCGGCATGACCCCCGAGGAGCTGACCAAAAACCTCGGTACCCTCGCCAAGTCTGGAACTTCAGAGTTCTTGGCCAAGGCTGAGGCTGAAAAGAGCAAGAGCGATGATGCTGCAGCCAACCTAATCGGTGAGTTCGACATTCATTCGGATCAAACGAAGTCGCTCATCCGTTGTCGATAGGTCAATTCGGTCTTGGTTTCTACTCAAGCTTCCTCGTCGCCGATGAAGTCTATGTTTCTTCGCTTGCTCCAGCAACGAAGGAGAACCCCAACCCTGTCCAGCACGTCTTCCACAGCGCCTCGGAGGCTCAAGAGTTCGACGTTTACCCCGATCCCCGTGGCCAGACTCTTGACCGTGGTACCGAGATCACTCTCATTTTGAAGGATGATGCGAAGGAGTACCTTGAGGAGAAGAAGATTCGTGATCTCATGTAAGCACTTCTGTTTGACTGGCGGCCTCGAAGAAACTGCAAATGCTCAAACCTTCCCTTTAACAGCATGAAGCACTCTGCCTTCTCAACCGCTTACCCCATCTACCTCTGGTCCAGCAAGACCGAGGAAGTCCCACTTCAACCTGGTGACGAGGGTTATGTCAATCCCGAAGCTGCCAAGGCTGAGGTCAAGGAGGAGGAACCCAAAGAGAAGTCCGAGGATGTTGATGAGGATGAAGTTGTTATCGAGGACGCACCGAAGAAGGACGATACCCCCGCTCCAGAGACTCCCAAGACCAAGACCGTCTCATTCAACGACTGGGACCACCTCAACAACCAACCACCAATCTGGATGAAGGATCCCAAGACCGTCACGGAGCAAGAGATGAACGAATTCTACATGGCCACGTTCAAGGACCCCAACCACCCGATCGCCTACCACCACTTCAAGGGCGACACCGGCAGTGGAACCTCCTTCAGAGCTTTGATCTTCATTCCTCCGGACCTGCCCAAAGACTTCTGGGCATCTCCTAAGCCCAGTACCGACTCGATCCGGTTGTTCGTCAAGAGGGTGTTCATCACCAACGACTTGGGCGACGCCGCTCTGCCTAAGTGGGTCAGCTGGTTGAGGGCTATCATTGATGGTAGGTGTTTCCCATTTACGAAGGATGTGGTCCACTTTGCTGACGTGGTCGACGCCTTCTTTCCTTTCTAGCCGACGACCTCCCTCTCAATGTCTCTCGTGAAACCCTCCAAACCACCAAATTCATGGCTCAGGCCAAGGCAGTTGTCGTCAAACGCTTCATCCAACTTATGACCCGCGTCGCCGCTGAGCACCCCGAAAAGTACGCCAGAATGATGAAGCAAGGCTACGGGCCGATCCTCAAGCTCGGCGCTGTCGAATCTGCAAAGGACCGGAACAAGCTTATGAATGTCATCAAGTTCACCTCCAATCTGCGCCAAGACATCACTCTTGACGAATACGTCGAGAAGCGCAAGAAGGGCCAGGAGCAGATCTTCTTCTTGGCTGGTGCTGGAGAGGATAAGGAGACTTTGCTCAAGAGCGTTCACGTTGAGAAGCTCACTGCTCGTGGTTACGAAGTCCTTTTCTTGACCGACCCTATGGACGAGATGTTGTTCCAGGCTCTCAAGGTTTGGAAGTAAGTTTGTGTAGAGTTCGGTTACCATTTGAAATGATCGCTGACGTGCGCCGGAAACTTTTTCAAGGGAGTACAAGATTCAGGACGTAGCCAAGGAGGGTCTTCAATTCGGTGACGACGAGGAAGCCGAGGAGAAGAAGTTCATCGAAGAGCAAACTGAGGAATACAAACCTCTCATCACTTTCCTCAAGGATCTTACCAAGGATGTCGTCACCGACGTTGTCATCTCGTCTCGCCTTGTTTCTTCACCATGCTCGATCGTCGCCGACACTTTCGGTTACTCCGGCAACATGCAAAAGATCATGATGGCTCAACACCATAAGGACGATAACCATCAGTCCATCGTCACCGATTGGGCCAAGAAGCAGAGGAAGTTGGAGATCAACCCTAAGAGTCCGCTTATCGCTGGAATGTTGGCCAAGGTCAAGGTGTTGGATGACGTTGAGGAAGGCGAGGAGAAAGATAAGGAATTACAGGACGAGCTTAGCGAGATCGCGAACATCTTGGTCGACGGTGCCCTCGTTAGGTCCGGCTTCGCGGTTCACGATTCCATCGAGTAAGGGTCCCCACTAGGCTCTGCGAGCGCTTAAGAACTAACCGATCACCCGCCCCAATAGATTCTTCGACCGTGTCGACCGTGTCCTCCGCCGCTCACTCGGTGTCTCCGAAACTGCCAAGGCCGAGGTCACAGTCAAGCCTGCTCCTGCTCAAGAAGAAAGCGATGAGAAGATCGAGGAAGCCAAGGAGAAGCGTGCCAAGTCCCTCCCAGACATGGACGCTCCTGAAGACCTCAACAACGTCATCCTCACCGACGACTTGCCCTTCGATCCTTCTCAAGCTGTCGATATCGAAATCGATGACAATGGATCGGGTAAAGTTGGCTTGGTCCAGGATATCCCGACTGGTGCAGAATGGGACGGTGATAGCCACCAGCGGTTGCAGGACATGTTGAAGAACTTTGATGATGACAAAAAGACTGAGAAGCACGACGAGTTGTAGTTTCGATGTATTTAGTAGCCGGTGGAGGTGTATCTTATTTGTTTTTCAACGTCTCGCCTGAGGCCCTAGAGCTACGGAACCTCAACGTCCTCGGTGGCATCGCAACCCGAGCATTGGGGTCAAGGCTGATCTGACGAAATAGCATCACGGTGTACGAAACATTACATGATAAAAAGCGTGCGCATCTACATAAACAATCCAATCATTAGTAGTCGAGCGAATTGTAAACAAATCCGTCGCTTTCGGGGTCCACAAGATACTTGCGATAATCTGCCGCCTTCCAGAGCTGCGCACTTCCAGGGAAATCTAAAGCGTCCCCAATTGTTATCCAGCGGTGCAGATCCTCTGAGAAACGCCATTCCTCGTCACTTAGACAGATGGCTCGGAGTTGTTCGCATCCGGCATGCAAGATCTGCACGAGGGGTAGCTGGCTGGACAACGAGTTGCCCCAGCGATCAAATATGCTGAAAAGTCGAATGTCTTGAAATTTTGAGATATTTTTGGCTATACGATCTGCATTGCCCTGCATTCGTAAACCCATATGTACATATCGATGAGAGTCAACGGGTCGGTGCCAGAACAGCCACTTACGTTGCTCAACGACACCCAACTGCCCAGTCCCAAATATTTCAAGTTGGGGAAGAGACCATGGATGTCGGAAATAAGTTCCAAAGACCTTTCGTCCGAGATGTCACCCGAGTGGTCCAGCTCTAGGACTCGGATTTTCCAGCCGTTATGACATGCAGCTACCAGAAGCGCCCGATAAGATGGCTCGAATCTTGGTCCAGACGAACAAATCCTGAGATTCACTAAATCTCTACTCTGGAGATCCTTCAACAACTCCGGTGGGCCACGGTAATGCTGGAGGGACGGGAGGGGTAAGTTGGGCAGAAGATCAGGACCCGGAAAAGAACTGCCCCAATGAGATATAAGGAGCTTCTCGAGGTCCAAGAGCCTCGGTAAGGCACTCCTGAGCGCTTCGAACACCCTCCAGACCATACCAGTGTGGAGATGCACATCGTAACCCTGGCGGAAGTTCAAGGCAAGGCAGCGTACTGCCGCGGCTGCTGTTGGCCTTGTCACGAGAACATGAAAGCATGCTATGGTGGCATCTGCTAGCCCCTCGCGTCGCACAAAGGGAGTGAGGTAGACGGTGGAGTATACAATAGGTTCGGCAATGCCGTGGAAGACGGAGTTGGCGCGCATCACGGTTAAAAGGCTCCTCTTGTCCGCGTGTTTAAAGATGCTAACTTTCAGTTCTGTTGGTAACTGGGGGATCATCGTATGGGACTGTAAGAATTTCTTTCTTGTGGTTTGAGGGTCGTGGACGCTTTTGATTGCGAGGGTTGATCAGCGGGCCTTAGGGGGTTGTACTTATGACTGTACCCTGGGTTTCCCCACAGCCCCACGGGTTACGATCTCTCTCATACTCACCAAACCACCACCACTCATTCCTGCGCAGAGTTAGAGGAGCTTTGCAACCAGCATATGGCCGGCGTAATTTGGTTTGGTCTGAAATCTCTATACTTTCGCGTCTCCGGTTGTGAAGATGCCGCGATGACTTCTGCTGAGGTTTTCATGATCTCACCACTCGATCGAGGGCGGGGAACTAACCTCTAGACTTGTCGTAATACGAGTGAAGCCAAGTGTACCTATTGTACGGATACTAGCTGGTGTCGGTTATGAGGCAAGAGCGCTGCGCAAGAATGGCAATGTCGAGGGAAGAACGCATGCTATATACTATTAGTATCGACGTTTATGGGTGCAGCATGAAGAGAGAGGGACTATGTTTGTAGACAAGGATAGGACTTGTTTATTCGGCCCTAGCGCTTCTAGAAAGAGAGACATCAATCAGAATGACCACTTCGCACCCATCCTAAACGTTACTTCCAGGCCTTAGCAAGTTCGTAGACGGACCCGCTTGTCCGTGAGTCCATGAAATACTTTTTGGGGTCAGTCTTCGCTCAAACTCCTTCAGTGCTTCCGGAGTATGAGTATAAGTATTGGTAAGGGGGCGGGTCCGATTGTTGAAGTTCCTCGGTGAAGCGCCATTCGCCGTTCCCTAGCGTTATCGCTCGGAGTTGCGGACACCCATCATGGAGACGTTTAACAATCTACTCCTCTTTTTCTCTGGTAATTACTCGGCCTTCCGTGAGGCAGAGGAGGCCGAGATTCTTCAGCATGGCAAGACTTGGAATCAGCTGGCCAATTAATTCCATGTTTAGTGTCAATCTACACGCTCCTCTGCAAGTTGATAACCAATGAGTCGTGCACAGAGCCACCGAGGACCGTAGTTAAATCCGATGAGGGTTCTGGCCAATGTCCGTTCTACCCACCCCACTGACATCGTCTGGCGAGAACAGTGGAGATGCTCAGTCAAGTATTTTGTGCTTTATGTGGTCACATAGACTAGCTTGGGCGTTCATGCCACAAACCTTGCGAGGATTCACTCTTGTTTTAAGCCTCCACGCTCACACCTGGCTATGCGTTGATATTTGAACCCCAGCCAATTCTACCCACCTAAAGAAAAAACATTTGGAGGGGTCGAAAATAAATCGTTGAACTAGATGATGAGTTTCCTTTTGGCTTTTGTACGCTTGATCTACGGAAAGTGAGACGCGATCGGGACTCGATAACAATACGTCGAAATCGAACGTCACTTCAACAAAATCGGTGAGAAAAGGCAATATGATGGGCTAGGTTTTCTTTAATTCCTTCATAGTCGTCAGCACCTCGAAAATGGTACCGAATCCTATCGCTCGGGGCTCCCTCAAGGCCTTTGCGGCAATCTGCCTCCTCCCAAGCTCGTAGGCCATCCTCAGAACATGAGCTTAAAGACCGAAGCCATGCGAACCGTTCTTCGGAGAATCTCCACTCCGCCTCCCGAGATCCCAGCGCAATCGTTCGAAGTTGAGGGCATCTAGCATGCAGACGTCAATGATCCTCTGTTGTTCGTGGGGTAGAACTCTCCAGCGGGTACCAATTCTAAAGAATAGATTTAATGTTTGGGAAAAGGTGAGGAATTTTTGGGATAAGGTCCAGCCACCGTCCAAAGTTATAGTCCAGTTCCACATGGCCTAGATCCAGGGTTTCAAGCCTGAGCCCATTTAGGCTCGCAGCAGCTGCCATTGCAAGTGCGGTCGCTTGGCTTCTTAGTTTGTACGAGCGAATACGGCAGACGAGTAAAGAGTTACGCTGAATGTTATCTACAACTTCCGGTGGTCCGTAGTAGTGTTGAAGTTTTCGAAGTGGGCAGCCCCCGGGGAGCTGTGCAGGTAGCTGTCTATCATCCTAATTCATGATAACAAGCTTCTTGAGGCTAGAAATCCAAATAATGCTTCTCCGAATCCATTGAATACAGCCCCCACGATACGAGGATCAAGCGATGAACCCGCCCGATAGTCACAAAGCAAGTCCAGCCGGAAACAGCGCACCGCTGTAGCTGCCCCTGGACGTGCCGTGAGAACCTGGAGGCACGCGATCGTAGCGTCCGCGAGTTCGGCATTGTTGATAAATGGTGCGAGGTTCACAGTGGAGTAGAGGAAGGGTTCCGCGATCTGCCGGAACATAGAGCTGGCACGCAGGATAGCCGGTAGAGTTTTCCTGTCGACATGTTGTATAATGCCGATTTTTACCTCCGTGGATAGTAGGGTAGTCATTCAGATCGGCTGGGACTATTATGGCTAAATTCTTGTGACACACCTGAACGGAGCTAGACATGTGGTTATTTCGGTTGGGCTGTGCGATAACCCTCAACGTCGCTTGACAAACCTTTGGGAATCAACTTTTCCTCACAACCTGCATACCCATACTCCGGGTGTTGGCTGTGATGGGAGGACGTAGCGCCCAGTTCCAAGAAGCATCCAAGAAGTAAATCGATGCACGAGTACACACTCAGAACCAACGGGATCGCAAGAGACAGAACCGCAGAGTCTGACGAGAAGAAATCCTCGAAATAGATTGATTCTTCTTGTAGGTTGATGAAAAAGCTGTGCAGGAAAGATTCAATCCGTGGACTCGGTCCGGGAGAGATACCTTTACGATGCCTGCCGTTGCGTGAATCGATCCACATTATATGGTTCCGCTACGATGTCTCGTACTCAAATCACCTCATTTTAGGCGTCATATTGGCACAAGAATTACGTTCTGGCTGCATAGCAAAGTGATAGGCTACCCTGGTTCACTGCCATGTCGCCATTCCGGCCAGGTTCGATGTGAGAGATCCTCGGTCATCGTAACCTCCGCCGCCATCAGCAAGTAAAAAGCTTAACGTTGTAGGTAATGATCGGCCGAGCAAGGCAGTATCCCGAGACGGCGGCACTGGGATGCGTCAACGCGACTCATAATTAGGCCAAGATTTCATGTGAGCAAATATAAGGGTCCTCGTGAGAGCCGGCCAAGGTTGGAATTCTGACTGACTATCCTCGACCAAGTTTCCATATCCTTCGTTATTCCTTTTCAAAATCACTCCATATTAGACCATGGTATGCCAGTAGAGGTTTCGCCGAGACGATTTTCGGGCTTGACACAGCATTCCTTTGGCAGGCATCTACCAATGATGGAGCGTCTCCCGCACTCGGGGCTACTTTGACCGCGTCGAACGATTCCAATGCGCCAGGATCTACAACGCCGAGTAGGAGCACACAGAACAAGGAAGGAGTTAGTAGCGCCGTTGGAACTTTTGGAGTACGTTTCGATTTTAACCGAGCCCCATCCATGAATTGGCTCAGCGAAAGTCTGACCGCGTTCTCGGGTCATACGCGATACTAGGTCAAGTCTGGCCTTGCCCAGATGCTCAAGGTAAGCGCCGCGTTGTGCTTCGGTTCTAGAACGAACAACTCATACGTGTCTTGCCCTTTTAGGGAGGCACGTCGCGAATCTTTACCCTCTCGTCGAAGCTCAGCAGAATGCTTAACACGCGATCTGTATTCAGGTGTTATCATGGACGTTATTAACGCAGAGCAGGTGGGAGCATTCTCCTCGGTTGAATTGTTTCGACTGGCTCGCTAAAACTTGTCTTACGTTTGTTCAGGCTCGCATTGCTGAAGAAGCGGGAGCTTGCGCAGTCATGTTAGTCTGATTAGCGTCCGAAGCGTGAAACTAACTCTCATGTGCTCCCAAAATTGCAAAAAAACAAAAACAGGGCACTGGAGCGCGTCCCCGCAGACATTCGCGCACAAGGAGGTGTTGCCCGCATGGTGCGTTCACGGGACGATTTCTCGCACCTCTTTCACGGCCAAGTCTAAAGATGCGTTCTGAAGAGTGACCCCAAAATGATCAAAGAGATTGTGGACGCCGTTACCATTCCCGTTATGGCCAAGGTCCGCATCGGACACTTCGTCGAAGCTCAGGTTCGTTTGGGTCCCACTGTCGCCCCGCGTCAGTCGAATGATGTCTTGGAACCAGATTCTGCAAGCTATTGGAATTGATTACATCGACGAATCCGAAGTGTTGACGCCTGCTGACGAGGCGGTAAGCGTTCTCGAGAACGGTGTCCACTAGCCGAGATGTTTGCGATCTAACGAAGAATGAAACCAGCACCACATCATGAAGCATAACTTTAGGGTTCCATTTGTCTGCGGCGCGACTTCTCTCGGAGAAGCGTTGCGCCGTATTAGCGAAGGTGCTGCTATGATTCGCACGAAGGGAGAAGCTGGGACCGGGAACATCGTCGAGGTCAGAATTCCACGTTGATTCTATCCTTCTCGTCGAGGGGCGACGATCGTTCATGTTTCCTCGTATTCTTATGCTGAACGCCGCGCTTCTCGGACACAGGCCGTCCGACATGCCCGAGCGGTCAATACCGAGATCAAACGTATTTCGAACATGTCTGAAGAAGAGCTTTACGCGTATGCCAAGGAAATCCAAGCTCCTTTCCATCTGTTGAAGGAAACTGCCCGTCTCAAGCGCTTGCCAGTCGTATCTTTCGCCGCTGGGGGAATTGCCACACCAGGTGACCCGTTTTATATTCAACTTAACGACCATTCGGGTCCCTCTCTAACACGCGTATGATGAAATTTCAATCTTGTTAGCTGACGCCGCCCTGATGATGCAACTTGGATGTGACGGAGGTATGTCGGACTCTCCTATCCCATCCCTAAGGTCAGAACATTTTAACCGAAATGTCTTGGCCAATCCAGTCTTTGTTGGGTCTGGGATCTTCCACGTAAGTTCTAGCTTATCGGAAGTCGAGGGAATCACGGACCTTGTCGCTTTACCTCGTCCGTTCGTCATACATGGAGCTAACCGAGTCAACTCCCCTCTTCTACTTCTCCGGTCTTGTCCAAATGGCGATTTTTTTCTCGTCACCGAAACCCCACAAAATAATACAAATTCAACTGTACGCGATCTCGACCATACCTAAACCTACGCGTTGCTTTTGGTGGCTTGCGTTCTGGCGGACATTGCCCCGGGGCAGTCCGGAGACCCGGCGAGGCGCGCTCGAGCCATTGTCCAGGCTGTGACCCACTATCAGAACCCGAAGATCCTTGCAGAAGTCTCTGAAGATTTAGGAGACGCCATGGTGGGCCTGACAATGTGCGTTTCCAGTTCTCTGGCTCTCTTTAAGCGTGCACGCAAGACCGCTTCGCTGACCGATGTAATCCCTCTGACTAACGATTCTCCCTCGCTATATGTCTTACTCCACTCACCCTGAATTTACGCCCGATTCATAATGGTTCTCGAATCGACTGACTGGATGGGTTCTGCAGAAACGACGACATCAAAGGCGGTCGACTGGCAAAGCGAGGGTGGTAATGCCGACCCTTGCAATGCCAATCATCGGAACGCTTCTAGTGCGTTCGATGATTTTTCCAGGTATGCCCGTCTCGGCCGTGGTCTTGACTTCACCTTGATTGCTCAGTTGCAACTTGACACAGACCCTAGACTACAAAACCATTGGATTTTAAACGGGATATATCTATTGGAGTTGTTCCTGGTTTTATACTTGGATGTCTGTAATAATAACGAAACAGTGGAACATTGTCATTTCTCAGCATGGTGAAGGAGCAAGAGGGGGTAAAGGTGCGGGGATTTCATCTATTTGACGAGATGATCCCGGAGATATGGGGCCCGCACTCCACCGGGCCAGTCCTTCCACATTCCTCCAGGCAGGGCGAATAAGGTGACAGGGAGGGGGTTCGCAACGTGTTCTTGCTTCGGCACTAGGACTGTCTGAGGTGAAGAAGGCTGGTGAGACGGCGGAATATCCCGAGATGCGTGTTGTGGTCAGGGCAGCGCGCCATCTCCGGATCTGCGCAACGTTTCCCGATCGAGCGATCGAGATCTGGATTTGGCCATTTGTTGTGGCGCGGCGGGGCTCGCTCATTTCTCATTGGCAACCATCGGGTGAGCCGCACGTTGCGGAAATGCCACACCAGGCTCAAGCGTGGCGTGGGCGGTCCAGGCGTTCATAGGCGCGGGCGGCAACAAAATGGTAGTGAAATGATACTGATTGAGTAGGGGTTGAGCTGGGAATTGTGCATACAGTTACAGTGATATGAATTAGTAACCAAAAAACAAACAAACAAGAAAGTCAAGAGTACATCGCTTTGGAGTAAGCGGGGCTGGTGGTGTATGCATGTACCGTGGATGGGTGTGTATCCCCTGAGAAGCGACACGATAAGTAATCGCGAGGGGTGCGGCTCTTCGCTGGCACCTGCGAAACAAACAGAAGCACAGTTCGATCGCCCAAAAAGGGCGTTCGGGCTGCTGGCTGGGTTTTCGTGGCCAAGGTTGTATAGGGGCGATGGAAGACCGGAGGTGAAAAGATACGAGTCCGAAGTGGATGAAAAGGGATAAACGTGAAAGGGGGACGAAGCTTGAACGGTACATCCTGGTAAAGTACGAGCGGAGCCTGATTAAGTTCGGCCAAAGAGAGAAAAGGTCCTGCCGAAGATAAGTCGGAGTTCAAGGTGGCGAACTTGGGGGAGGGGAGGACACGAGGATCAAGGGGGGATAAACGTTAACAACAGGAACTGGGACGGTGAGGAAAAAAGGCGAAATGTGCGAATAATGGGGAACGAGGCCGAAAGGTTGCGCCGAAGAAGACGAGTCCGCTACTAATAATGCGAGGTGATATTGGGTGATCTGATGGACCACCTGGGAGATGAACGAAGATGGAAGCAAACAGCTGACGGGGTTAATGAAAAAAAGAGGATATTTTCAGACAGCTTCGGTCAACGAGCCGAAGCTGCCCCGAGAGGGATGTGGGTGATCCAAGTGAAGGGAGACACGGATCAGAATGGGGGGTGGGAGGTAAAGCATATTTCGTAACCTCTAACACTAATGAGAACCGTTCCGAATGTCTCAGCGGCACCGATCGAGAGAGGAATGAAGATCAGAGGAGGGGAGGATGGGAGAAATCGATATCCGTCCAGTCATGGGAGACACGGAAGTACGAGAGCCACGCGGTCGCGAAGCACCACAAGCACGGCGAGGTGGGCCTCTGTGGACATGCAGTACGGGCGTGCGTGGGATGGAAATTGAAACCCGTTTCTGAGTCGTTCCGATCCCCCGTTCGAGGCGAATGAGTAGGGCTGGAGAGAATATATCCGAGAGAGCTGCAAGCGAGGCGCGCGGCCACGTCCAAGCCACCCATATACCGTGAACTCGTGTTCTGATCCCGAGCACACGATATTGGCTGATTCGATTAGGGGGGGGGGAGGATTACGATCAAAATTCCTTCCTTCCTTTCCTTCTCCTGTACAAGCGAGATTGCACGCGCGCCGCGCGAGACCGAGAGGTACCCATCTGGCTTCACGAGGCGGGGAATGCCCGCTGAGACATCACCTCATCCTCTGCCCCTCCTCACTTTCGACCGTGGAAGGGGAGAGAACGCTCTGGACCGGGAATTGTGGCGAGGAGGGGGCTTGTCGCCGAGTTGGGGAGAGCGAGATTGAGGGTGTCCCTGCTTTGTTGCTTCTCTCTTCCGTAGTTCGGGATGAGCCGCCCGACAACTCTGACTGCCTTCTCCCCACCCCGGCCGAGCTTCGAAGATCGCCAACCCACTCCTTCTAAACCCACCCCAGTCTTCGTCCATCCAAGACAAAGTGATTAACACTTTCTTTAATGACACAAAGGTTCTGGAACGCATTTTTTTTTTTCGTCTCGGTTCTCTTTGGGGAAAGAGAGAAGAAGGGAGGGGTAGAGTTACCCTTTTGAACCTGTCCGTCCGCCCGCCCGCTCCACAATCTAGTTTTAGCGCCCGACTGCGATATTCTTCTCGCTGCGCCTAAAACAAGTCTTTGTAATGCAAATGTTCCTCCACACAACCAGACGACTTCGGAAAAGGCGGAGGCGGGGATGCGTTATCCTTTGGCCGAGAGAAGGTCTATGACGCGGCATGAGTCCCGAGAGGTTGGGTATATGATATGCCAGAGCCGATGTGAACGGAGCGTCGCAGTTGTCGAAACGAACCGGAGTTTTGTGGCGAAGCCAGAAGACTTTAAGATAAGGATAAGCGTGGTTTTCGAGGGCGAAGAAATGCGGTGTAATGTTCCGGACCAGAGTGACGAACGAGGTAAGAGTGAGGGGAAGGAAGGACGCGAGAACCCGAATTTTTTTTTGTTTTTTTCACTGCTGAAGCCCCATCGACGCTTGAAGTGCTTGCGGACCCCAGACTACTTGTTGGTTCTGTATTCCCGCTGGCGGCGAAACTCCCATGCCGTTAACTAACGTAGAGAGAGAGAGAGGTGGTGGGGGCTTGGGTAAGTTGTCGAATTCCAAGAACCTCGGAGTAACATTCCGGAAAACCTCCAAAAGAAACTCACCTGGACCGAACAGCTTCGGACTTTGCGTTTGACCATTAAGGACTAACCCATCCTGAAAAAACCCATCCTCGGCGATCGCAGGTACAGCGGGGGAGTAGTGTGGTCCTTCATGGAGTCCCGGGAACGGAGGGTCAAAGGGGGTTCCGTTGAACGTCTGCTGCATCATCGTCGGGTCTCCCGTCATCGCGCTCCACTGCGGGGACCATCCATCCGCGTCGCCCATGGGACTCTGCACCTCCATCGCGTGTTGTTGGCTGAGCAGGCGCAGGTCCTCCGTCGAGTTCCACAGCGCCAGGGACGAATCCGAGCTCGTTGCGGACGAGCTTGCGCGGTTGGCAGCGCGAGGACGCTGCTGCTCGGGACCGTTGGACGGAGGCGAGTTGAGGCTTTGGTCAGCCTGCCACTGCTGGACGTTGGCGAATTGGAGCTGTTGGTTTGGGTCGACGAGCCGTACCTGCCCACCACCCGCCATCATCTGCTGCTCCTGCTCGTACCGCGACCGTCCCACTGGTGGAATCGTCGGACTCATCCCGCTCCTCCTCGTGGTCATCCTAGGAGGCATCGGACCACCAGGTCCCAGCGACGTTCGCCTCTGGGCGTAAACCGCCATATCGGGGGCGACACCACCACCACCTCCGTGCTGCTGGGCTGTTTGCAGCTGATTGGGGTCGGACGGATGACGTCTCGCGCGCCCAACGTGGCGAGTGGCGGCAGGGTATGGGTGGCCTGAGTCCCTGCTTGAGCCCGATTCCGGGGTGGGCGATGGCCGGGAGGAGGAGCGCAGGGACGACTGCGAGACTTGGCGGGGGTTTGGATGGTGTATGGTTAGTGGTGGCGGTGGCGGCGCTGTTGCTGAACTCGTTCCTCCAACTGGAGAAGCAGCTGCGTTTCCCGACTGGAGAAAATTCGGATTGGGACCGTTGTAGAGTGGGGTAGAGACGCTCGATGACGAGAACGAGGGTGAGGGTGAGGGTGAAGAGGCGGAGGGAGGCATCGCACCACCTCCCATAATGCCGTCTACTGCACCCGCCGCCGCGTGGACTCCTCCGGAATCTCGGTTCGCTGAGAAGGTGAACTCCGGAGGATATGAAGGGGAAACTGACAGTCCCGGATGAGGGTGTTGGGTTTGAAGCGTGGTACTAGCGAGATTGTTGCCGTTGGGCGTGGAGATGTGTAACGGACCAACTTGACTCTGCATGCGAGATTGTTGCATGCCTTGGATTACAGCACCACGGATCATCTGTCGTTGGTGATGTATCTGCGAGCCCGGGAATGGCGGAGATCCTTGAGCTGAACGTCGAGTAGTACAGCGTGGACCGAATCATTTGGCAGGATTGAATTGAACGCGCGGACACGCACACATGGAAACATAGACGTCAGCAAGGGTACACCCAGATCGTCGGGAGCTTGGGGGGCTTTTTGTTCTTTTCCCACCCAATAGAGAAGTGGCGCTCACCATAGTTGATTACCTGCGAAGGGTCGAACGGCGTGGACGTCGAGGGGTCGGAGGGCTGCATCCAGTTCTGCTGCTGCTGCTGGGCGTGCGCGGGGTTGACGAAATTGAACTGCGAGGCCGGCGGGGGACCGTTGTACGAGACATCGAAGGCATTCGAAGAGGCAGCGGGGCCCGATAACGGAGGGGAAGGTCGGCCAGGTGCCGAATGAGCATGGGCGATTGTGATGGGCTCGGACCCACCGCCGTCAGATAGCGCGGACGTCGGCATCGGGCGCGCACCGCCGCCGTTCCTCGAGGCCGTTGGGATTTCACCAAAGGTGCTGGGAGAGTTCGCATTGTGGGCGTTGAGGATGGTGTCGCGTTCGGAGCTGTGGCGGCGCTGGGTGAACGGGGCCCCAGAAGAGGGATCAGGGGAGACGGTCGATCTGGTCTGGCCCTCGCTCGGCGGTGAATGGCTGTTTCGCTGGTCCAAGTTGGCCTTGATTGCTTTGAACTGGTCCAAGGTGCCATCGTCGACGTCGTTGATCGCGTCGAGAGAGTGGAAGAGGCCGGGCGTGAAGGCCAAGGGATTGGCTGAAAAGGTGTCGTCCTCCTCCAGGGCTTCGTCGTGCTCGGCGAT